>CAJNDV010020169.1:31486-45291 GCA_905221635.1 Symbiodinium sp. CCMP2456 | reverse complement strand
TTTCGGAAACTCCCATATAGGTACTTAAAGGATCCTAAAGTCCTATGTATATACTATTGCTCTATCGGGGTTCATGGATTCCGCACCCCTAGACCCCAAAGCTTAAACCCTGACCAAGAACCCCTAAATTCCACGCCAACGTCGAAACCCTGCAACCCAGTCTCCAAAGCACACCACCCGTACCACAAATCCTAACCTAAGATTATTTTCTGTCTTTGAAGCGTTTAAGCCTCCGCAATCTCCATCAAGACTTGATACACTGCAGTAAACTCATCAAGACTTAAAGAGCCTTTATTAAGTAAACATCCCTGCAAGAACCCCAAAACCCTGCACTATCAGAGGGCCCACAAAATACACACCAAAAACAGCAAAACTCAACCCTCCGAAAAAAAACCGGGCAGCCCGTAAATCCGAAGCCCTAAACCTTAAGCCCTAAGCCCTAAACTCTGAGCACTGCAGCCCCGAAACCCCAAGCCCAAAATCCTAAACACTAAACTCTACGTAGGGGCCTAAGTACTTACCAATACTATTTTTTTGGTTGTTTCTTTATCATATTTATAGCATAATTGATCCCCCAAACCCTTTTCTCGTTATTAAGGCCCCTACACCCTAAACCCTTATATTGGCCCTTATAGAACCTTTTAAAGGAACCTTCAAGGAAACCTTATTCTATTTATTAAGGCCCCCTATACTAAACCCTTATAAGCAAAGAGCCCAACAACCCTAAACCCTAAACCCTAAACCCTACACCCAAACCCTAAACCCTAAACCCTAAACCCTAAACCCTAAACCCGAAGGCGGCGACCCTTCCACTCGGCCGCTATTCCTCAGAGAGACCGGGTCTCAAATGGGCGGTTAGTGTACTTGGAGGTTCATGTAGGGTTTAGGGTTTAGGGTTTAGGGTTCAGGGGTTTAGGGTTTAGGGTTTAGGGTTTAGGGAGGTTCATGGGGTGGTTATAAGGCTCCTTTAAGGGATCCATAAGGGGGTTCTATATAAGGGCTCTATAAGGGGTCCTATAAGGGGTCTATAAGGGATCATACTTGGAGGTTCATGTAAGGTTCCTTTAAAGGTGCTATAGGGTATAGGGCTCAGGGGTTTAAGGTTTAGGGTTTAAGATTTAGGTTCATGGGTAGTTAGAAGGTTATAACTGGAATTATAAGTGGAGTTATACGTCCCCTAATATGGGTCATAATTATAGTTATCCTACTTCTACTAACCCCACCTATAACTACCCATGAACCTCCAAGTAGGGGTGCAGCGGCTCAATATAAGGGTATATGAGGTTCTCACGGGTTTCTAGATCATGGCTTTTTACATGACATATATACATACATAATACATACATAATACACACACACATGTGTCAAACAAGTATGTATACATGTATATATGATATGCACATGTATGCATACATGTACCTGTACAGATGCACGCTTCCAAGGAGACGCAGAGAGTCCAGCCTTTGTTTTTTCGATGTGGCCTTGCACGATAGGATAGATGCTTTGCGGGATCGTTTGCTTAGGGTTTAGGGTTGGGGTTTGGGGTTTTGGGGTTTTGGTTTAGGGAGGCTACCGTAGCGGGCTTTGAGTAGCGGTTGGGATCTAAAACAGCAACATGGGAGTCGCAGTTCTGGCACAGATGTTGCTCCACCATGACCTGTTGTCTTGCTGAGGACCAGCGAACAAGAGTTCGTGTCTTTACCGGACAGCTTCAGCAGACCCTAAACCCTAAATTCTAAATCCGACCCTAGACCCTAAACCCTAAACCCCAAACCCTAAACCCTAAACCCCAGACCCTAAACCCTGAACCCTCAACCCTAAACCCTGAAATGGAGCTGCTTAGTGGCCCTGAGATGGCTTTCAGGTGCGCATCTGCTGCCCCGCAAGACCAGCAGAGACGACGCGGTGGCAGGCGGAGCTTGTTGGGCTAACATGGGGCGGTTTGGGGTTTAGGGTTTAGGGTTTAGGGTTTAGAGGGGGGGGGCAGGGGGCGGCGCAAATTTGCCAACACTATTCCGCACTGCAGGGCTCCAGAACCTAAGTATACTAGGGTCTTCAACCCATACTGCAGGGCTCCTTAACCCAAGTATACAAGAATGAAATGTATAGCGGCCTGGGCCTAGAGTGTTATTAGCTGATCAAGTTCGTGAAGGTTTCGAGGCCTCAGGTTCAATTCCCAGGACCGGAAATCCTAAACCAAAACTGAAAGCCGGATTGGCAAAGACCCTAATTTGGACAACCACCCTTCTAAGCCTTAAGTTCTGGGCCCCAGGCAAAAACCGGTGAATCTCGAACGCCTATTGTGAACCCCAAGCCCTAAAAAGTTTAGAGCCCGAACACCCGTGAAAAAATGAAATTTAAAGTTATGTGGCCCAGGAGCGAAAACCCTAAATCGCTTGTCCCCAAGCCCTAAACCCCTAAACCCATAGACTCTCCACCCTGAACCTCTGAGCCCCTGCGCACCTAGACCCTTAACCCCCTTGCCCCGAAACCATCCCAAATCCATAAACCCTAAATACTTGCAGCCACCCTAAAAAACAAGATCCGATATAGAAATCCTTACAGTACCCTGTAAACGAACCTTGGAACCGCTATACACCCCACGAGGCGTAGCCAAGGCAGCCTCATCGACATTGCAGCAAGACAACAACGGAAACAGGCCGTCGACCCCGAAGAGGGGTTTGGGGTTGAGTGTGTGTGTGTGTGTGTGTGTCTATGTGTGTGTGTGTGCGTGTGTGCGTGTGTGGGTGTGTGTGTGTGTGTGTGTTTGCTTTCGGGGATTGTGCGGTTAAGATGTCGGGGTTTGGGGCTTGTTGCGCTGTCATTTGGGCCTTCATTAGCAATGCCCTCCCGGACTCCCGGTAGCGTTAGCAATGCCCTCCCGGACTCCCGGTAGCGTCTCTATGTATATTTATATATATATATATATATATGTTTATTTCTTCTATTTACGCGTTTTCCGGTGCGGTTTGTAGAAATGGGGCCTTGCCAGGTTTTGGTCGATAGGTAGGGCAGGTAGGGTACTGGCTTTACATGATGTTATGCAAAATAGAGTTACAGAAGTGTTTGGTTGTTTGGCGTAGGTTGCACGTCGTATGCAGAAACTTGATCCAAAGTGCGCCAGTACACGACCCTACATCCTTACTCTGAGGTTTCTTGCTGCATGGGCAGGCACGGTACTTTCCACACGTACGACATCGCACGAGCTCTGTGCGTGGTATTCCTTGGGCTCGCACTAGTGGTGATATTCTTTCAATGAAACGTTGCCAAGACTTGAGTGCTGGACGCGTGCCCAGCAATGTTGCATGCAAAAGGAGCACCTGAGCTTTGGTCAAGTCTTGAGAACCCCTACAAAGAGCTTCAGCAGCTTAAGACCGAACCCTAAACCCTAAACCCTAAAGAGCCTCCAGTAAACACAGACACAGACAGACATACGCCAAAACCAGCCGAATCCATCGAGCCGACGCGCTTAAACAAGCCCCGGCCCTGCAAACTTAAGCCCGAAGCCCAAGTCTCCAAAGCCTAAACCCTGACTTGCCCTAAACCCTCAGCCCCAGTCTCCAAACCCCATAACCCTAAATCCCAAACTTTTCCTAAGCACCTAAACCCTAAACTTTCCCTCAACCGTAAACCCGAAGCCCTAAACCCTACACCCTAAAATAAATCCAATCTTTCCCTGAACCCTAAACCCTAAACCTTAAACCCTAAACCCTAAACCCTAAGCCCTAAAAAAGACTCAGCTTGGCTCAGGGCGGTCCCGAGTCGGGAGCTCAAGAGGGCTCAGGGCTCCTATGGTGTAGAGCTTATAGGGTTTAGGGTCTAGGGTTTAGGCTTTAAGGTTTGGGGTTTAGGGTTTAGGCTTTAAGGTTTGGGGTTTAGGGTTTAGGCTTTAAGGTTTTGGGTTTAGGGTTTTTTGTTTAGAGCTTATAGGGTTTAGGGCTAGAGCTTATAGTGGCTCGGGCCTGCACCTGTAATGTAGGGGCCTTCAGAATTACCTATACTCTTTTGGGGTTCCTTGTTAGAGTTATAGTAGAGCTTAGAGGGCTTAGGGCTAGGGTTTAGGCTTTAAGGTTTTGGGTTTAGAGTTTTTTTGGGGTTTAGGGCTAGGGTTTAGGCTTGAAGGTTTTGGGTTTAGGGTTTTGGGGTTTAGGGCTAGGGTTAAGGCTTTAAGGTTTTGGGTGTAGGGTTTTTTGGGTTTAGGGCTAGGGTTTAGGCTTTAAGGTTTTGGGTTTAGGGCCAAAACCCTAAATACACCCTTAACTCTAAGCCCTTGCTTACCCCCGTTTGTTAGTGGCGGTCTTGTTCTTGTCCAGAAAAGAACCCAGAGCAAAGCTTACACAATCCTTCCAAACAATCCTAAGCCCTCAGCCTCTAAACCCAGTACCTTGAGCCCCTAAACTCCTAACCCCGAAAACCCTAAACCCTAAACCCTCAATCCCTAAACCCTAATTCCTCAACCCTAAATCCTGACCCCTAAATCCCCAAACCCTGAAGCCCTTGGAGGATGGGTGTTGTTTGGGTCGTTTCAGTTCTATACGGTGGCGGTGCAGGGTTCTGACTTTTCGATCATGGCGTTGCCGTGATACTTAGATGGGTTGTCTAAATTAGGGTCCATTTTAGGCTCCTTTTTTATACGGGTGCCGTACTAGTCTGGGGATCTATCTGAAAAGAGACCCTAATTCACAGAACTCCCATGAAGTTGTGGATGGCTGGGAAGGATTTTGCTTGAGCGGATAGGTCAAACGCCGACCGAAAGGGTCCTAGGTACTGTTATGGGATACTTTCCCAAATCAGAATTAACAATTAAGATAGAAACCCTACATTCTACTGGTATAGGTACTTTGGACCCCTTGAGAGACATTGCAATGGCCTCATGGTGAGTTGGGCTGCCCGGGCTTGTCCTCTAAACCATACAATCTCTACCTACCCATAGGCCCTAAAGTAGTTCCTTTTGGGGTTCATATATAGAATCCTATAAGGTAACCCCAAAGAGGAACTACTACCGGGCCTATGGGTATAGTCATACTTTTGTCTCCATTGTAGGTTTTGAAAACCCTAAACCCTAAACCCTAAACTCACAGCGGGGTGTCGTATGCGCGTGCCAGCAGTGTTTGGCTGCCTCGGCTGGTTTTTATCAGACTTGCTGTTGGCTTTCAACTGCCTTAGGGCTGCAGTTACTTGTAACTTATAGCATGCTGGGTTTAGGGTTTAGGGTTTTGGGGCTCCAGTTACTTATAACTTATAACATTTAAGATTTAGGGTTTAGGGTTTTAGGGCTCCAGTTACTTATAAAAGTTATGGGTTGCGTGATCGCTGTCAGCGTTCAGTGAACATTTGGCTGTGCTCGAACCGTCAACTCGACGTCGGCAACCTGAAACTCGGGCCTTCCCCTTACACCGGACCTTCCAATTCCACCCCTAAATCGTCAGCCCAGAAACCCTAAACCCTAATCCCTAAACCCTCAACCCTAATCCCTAATCCCTAAACCCTAAACCCCAAAACGGCAGCATGTTGGGACGTCCATTGCATTCTGCAGCTTTGGCTTCAGCCTGCAGGCAGCTTGGAATGACCCGGCAGGGGGCATAGCCGAGCCCTGAACCTTAAACACGAGATCCTGGGGCCCCTAAGCCCTAGCCCCGCCCTATTGTAGTCCCATTTTGGGTGGGGTTCATATATAGAATCTTTTTCAGGTAACCCCAAAAATGAACTACCATGGGGCCTATGGGTAATCACTAAACCCGCAAAGCTCAAACCTAAACCCTCAGCTCAAGAAGGCTCAGCAGATCTGGTCCGTGCCAGAATTTGCTTGTGCTGTGGTAAGTAAGGGCAGATTAGACACAGAGCCCAAAGGGTTAAGGGGTTACTTGGAGGTTCATGGGTAGTTATAAATGGAGTTATAAGTCCCCTAATATGGGTTATAAGTACAGTTACCCTACTTATAACCCCACTTATAATTACCCATGAACCTCCAAGTAGTGCCCACCCATAACCGTCGCTGTTAAGGCGCCCACGTGTGCGATCTGGGGAATCGTGGCCCAGCACGATTGACACGTTAGGTTTCTCCAACCCAAGGGCTCCAGGTACCTAAATACTGGGGTTTAGGGTTTAGGGTTTAGGGTTTAGGGTTTAGGGGGGGTTACTACCTATGGTCTCAATTGTAGTTCCTGTTTTGGTGAAACATTTTGATGGTTAGGATCCTATAATATCAATTTGGCTAAACAAAAAAGGAACTACACTGGAGACTATAGGTATGTTTGTATTGTCCTATTGTTGTTTATCTGGTAAATAATTTTCTATTATTTCAGTAACCGGAGGCCAAGGGTAAGGGGTTGTTAGGCCGGAGCAGGATCTTGCCAAGAGCATTGGGAGCTTTTCCTTGTTGGACTTGCTCCCTCCTCCTGCACGGATGGGGAGGGGTCGCCAGAAATCAGCAAGAAAGGCTCAAGACTGGGACTGCGCCAAAATTGTCGCAAACGTTCTGTCTTCAACCTCTGAGAACTGTATATGTGTTATTCTGGTCTTGTCCGGGGCACTCAACCCAATTCATCGTGGGCACACCGAGATGCTGCGCCACAGCAAGCGCCTGCTAGAAGCTGGTTCTAGCGGCCGCGAGGTCGTCGTGGTGGGTTTCGCCCTTGCGCCGTCCAGCGAGGATTATGTCAACGAGAAGCTTGGGGATCATGCCATGAGCCTCAGAGAGAGAATCCGACTCTGTGAAGCTGCAGCTGGTTCTGACACAGAGACATGCGTAGTGCCTTTTGGCATTGCCAGTGGGTACCGGACCATAGCCGAAATGCGGCCGTGCCTGGAACAGCAACTGCACATGGCTGCGGTTCAAGTCGACTTGGAGATTCTGCCGGTCTATGGCTCAGACTTCTTGGTGAAACGTCCTCAGAATGTGCGCCAGGCGACTTTGATCGTATGCCGACAGGACGAAGACGACTCGGCCCAGATCGCCAGGCAAATCGTAGCAGCTGAGCCTAGACCCCATCCTGGCTTTCAGCTACTCGAAGTGGAGGCAGGTCTGATCCCCAACTACAGCTCCACTGGCGTACGGAAGGCCTGCGAAGTTCTCCGCCAGGATGCACGGCCAGAGGCAGTTGTAGAGGCTTGGGACTACCTGAAGCGATCTTTGCATCCCAAAGTTCTGGAGCTCTTCTTCCCAGCCGCGAAGGAGGTTGCTGAATCTTCATAATGTAGGGGCCTAAATGAGTACCAATGCTATTTTTGAGTTTCCTTATTATGTTTATAGTTTAATGGGCACCAAACCCCTATTCTAAGTATTAAGGCCCCTATATTAGTGCCAGAGAGACAGACCGACCCATTCGGCTTGGGGCCAAGGCCGCATGCGTTCGGGCCTAAGGCCTCTATAGGGTTTAGGGTTTAGGGTTTAGGGTTTAGGGTTTAGGGTTTAGGGTTAAGGTGGCAAGATGCTCAGATGCGTGTGTTCAGAGAGAGGAGTTGCTGCATGCAGGTACCTGTATACTTATAGTCCCCATACATCTGTAGTCTCATATGCTCCAATTAACACCTGTCCTGATTATCGACATATTACATAAATCCTCCTTAGGGTTCACGGATAGCCTGCATCGCCTGAGGGGTGGCTACGCCGGTGCTCCTGGAGGCAAGGCTGAATTTTGATCAGCGTTCACTCTTGTTCGGCATTCACTGGCGAAAGCTCTTAAACCCTAAAGCCCCGGACTCTAAACAATCGTCCGTAGAACGCCTTCGGACCGTCAACTCTGCATGGGTTCCAGCTTTGAACGATCATCCGGATTTGGGCTTCAAGATAATATAGTGCGTAGGATTGATTTTGCACAAGTACGATTACTTAGGGGCTCAGGAAGGCTCCCTGAATTCGCAGGCATCACGCATCTGCGATGTACTAAGCATGCTGTGTCGGGCTTGCATGATGGCGTGAGTTTCGCAGGATCTTCGTAGTTTGGGCTGTACCTGCATTTTGTCACAAACCAAAACAGAAATGCGAAAGACCATTAAGTGTGTCCGCACTATTTACATGAGGTTCTTGGTAAATTGTCTTGTTCACTGAACAACACCACAAGAGTCACAACCAGGATACTCCTATTTATGGACATCGCAGCAAGCTCTTAAGTCGAGTCGCAAATACTGACATGTATTGCATCCATGTATGTATTTATGAATTTATGTCTGTATGTATGTATGTTTGTATGCATGGATGTATGTATGTATGTATGTATGTATGTATGTATGTATGTTTGCATGGGTGGATGAAAGAAAGAAAGTAAGTATGTATGTATGTATTTATGTATTGATGTAGGTACATAGGTAGGTAGGCAGGTAGGTAGCTAGCTAGCTAGCTAAGTAGGTAGGTAAGTGGGTGGGTGGGTAGATACGTAGGTAGGTAGGCAGGCAGGCAGGCATGTATGCCAGCACGTATGCATGCATGTACGTATGTGCGTTTGCGTCACTGTTGTGCCATGTAATGCGAAGTAAAGGTGGCCATCTTGATCAACCCGAAAGGCGCGAACCCTACACCTTAAACCTTCGCACCCTAAGCTCTAAGCCCTAAGCCCTTAACTCTAAACCCTCTTTGCAATGTGGGAGGCGCTGTAGGAGGCCCTACACCTCCTGGAGTGGTGGAGTCAGGAGGCCGGCACAATACTGGGTTTAGGGTTTATGGTGCCAAAGAAGTCAAGTAAAGTTACCATAGTAAAGGAACCTTATTATGGACTGTGGATTCCTCAATTTAAGTTACCATATAATGATAGGGACCTAGAATCGATGATAGGTTTCCTGATAAACTAGACTCGACCCCTTAACAAAAACAGTATAGGGCTTTCTGTTGTGAGGGTTGCATCAGGGTTTCTCATAGACGCAGGTGCCAGGCGGACATGTTTTGAAGGCGGGTCGGAATTTGTTGAAGGTGTTGTTCGTGGGCTTAGTGTTTGTTTATCGTACTGGGTTTTTGGGGGTTCCTTGTTATGATTATAGTATAATAGACGCCCAAACCCTATTCCAATTATTAAGGCCCCTATATCATCCAATGCAAACTGCACCTGAATGGAGGGTCCGGAATCAAAGCCAACAAACGCTGCAAACGTGGGTCAGGAACAGCGCTTCAGCACCATCCTGCGGCATACACTATAGGTTCCAATCATAGTGCGGCACCCTGATAAAACAAGGACCTTAAAAGGGACCCTGAACCCTAAACCCTAGACCCTAAACCCTGATAAAATAAGGACCTTAAAGGGACGCCAATTTAGAGTGCCGCCCACGTGTGAGCCACGACACCGACCATTTCAAGACCCCAGGTTTTTTTGGGATTTTGGGACTATCGTACAGCGCTGGGTAGCGACCCTGTTGTTATGTAACCCTAACCCCCAGGCACCTACTATATAGTGTACTAGAGCTTCTAGGGCCCTATATAGTAGGTACCTGGAGGGTTAGGTAGGGTTGAGATTGTAGAACCATTATATAGTCAAAGGATATGGCAAAAGGATTGATGTCGCCTGCCTGAATGTTGACGAAGAAGTCCTCCAAAACTCGAAGGTCTGTTGCTGGTATAACAGACGTATTGAAAGGCGTTCGCCCTGCATTGTCAAAACGTTTCAGAACGGTACGAAGTCGCATCACTACCGTCCCAGGGTCAGAAGCCCAGCTACACAACTCCATCCCGTATACCTATGTACTCGAAGCCTACCACGCCTACTTTCTGTATGTGACCCAACGGTTTCAGAAGCAGGAGCATATACAAACCAGCATACAGGCAAGGCCCAAAGCGCAGCCACCCTAAACCGTAAATCCTAAACCCTAAACACCCTAAAGCCTAAACACTTTAAAGCTTTTTAGGGCCTTCACTACAAACCATGCACCAGGAAAGAAGGGTGGCAAGTGGCGGCCTCGGCACTTGTGGGGTTTAGGATGTATATAGGGCTTAGGATTTACGGAGAACCCCTAAAAGGGTTTAGGAATTAGGGTTTGGGGTTGGGGTTTAGGATGTTTATAAAGGGCTTTGGACTTACGGAGAACCCCTAAAACGCTGTTCTAGTTATCAGGGCCTCCATACTACCCTAACCCCAACCGTTCGGCCTGAAACGAAAATCCTGGAATCCTAAGCCATACCAGGAGTCTCAAACCGTGCCCTCAACTTGGGGTGGGTGGTCCCAACGTGTCCCAAATAAAGGGCTTTTAGAGTTGAGTAGACTGTAGATGGAGGGTCTAGGTAAGCATCCTCATGCTCAGTGGCGAGCCTCACCTCCAGAGTCTCAAAAGTAGATCTTCTCATCCTCAGGAAGGGAGGGGTTATTTGTCAGTATCATTCAGCGCTAAGCTCACCCGCTAAAGACCTCAAAAGCCCTGGCTGCAAAACATAAACTTTTTCCAAAACCATATACACCCTGGCGCAGAAAAATAGTCAACACCCTATCCAAGGCTCTGGATGAGTAGATGTTTCACCTAAGTCTAAACCTTGCACAATGTCTCTAGTCTAGGCTTGGGAATTTGCGACCTTTTGCAGGGAAAGCTTGAGCTGTTCGGGCAAGCCACCAAAGCCCCGAAAGCTGAAATAACGGCAGCAAGAGGGTTTAGGGTTTAGGGTTTATTCTCGACCTGCCACCAAGAATATTCGGTTTTGGGGTTCGTAACGGTTTCGGGTTTAGGAATTTAGGTGAGTAGGGTTCATAGAGATTAGTACGCTTAAGAAAACCGAGGTCTCACCCAACCTACAACCTCAGCAACCCGGAAATTCAACGAGACTGAGCCTTCCCTCGAGTAGGTGCTCAGGACACTCCGATTAAATACTCAAACCCTCGCGACCTAAGACAAGGCCCTCGCAAAACCTCCCGAATCCCGACGAACACCTTAAACTCCAAGGGGCTGAAAACCCTAAACCCTAAACCCTAAACCCTCAAGCCCCAAAGAAACCTTAGAGGGTCCATATATACGAGGATTATGGAAGTAGGTCCCCGAAACCATACTTAGTGGTTTTGTGGGACCCAATTCCATAATGGTAGTATATGATGTGGTTGAGTGGGATGGCATCAGTTTAAATCTGGCTTTGGGGTTTAGGGATTTGGGGTTTAGGTTTAGGGTTTAGGGTTT
The DNA here is from genome assembly GCA_905221635.1 of Symbiodinium sp. CCMP2456. Classification (NCBI taxonomy): domain Eukaryota; class Dinophyceae; order Suessiales; family Symbiodiniaceae; genus Symbiodinium; species Symbiodinium sp. CCMP2456. Next base: position 34,209 of record CAJNDV010020169.1, on the reverse strand, counting down.
TGGGGTTTAGGGTTTAGGGTTTAGGCTTTAGGGTTTAGGGATTTGGGGGTTTAGGCTTTACGGCTGAGGGTTTAGGACACCCCGGATTACTTAAGGGCTTGTGGTATAGAGGGTGTAGGGCTTAGATAGGGGCGTAAGTTTGCAGGAGGGTATACAAGAGGATCCGGCATTTGAGCGTCTTGATTTTGGGGACCTGATTTACCCCGGGGTCGTCTCACCCTATATCTTAGGCACCCTTTATAAGCCCGTTCAAACCCCAAACCCTCATCCATTAGGCCGATATGCCTTGCACCTTTGGTGTCGAACCTATACAGGGTACAGGGCTCGAGTATTTTGGGAGCGATCAGGTGAGGTCACCGGGGGGTTGGGAATAGCTTCGTCTGTATCTTTACAGGTTGAAAGCTGAGCATCTCAACATGTTAGTTGGAGCCATGCGCTGTGAACCCTTAGTAGAATACCGTAGCAACTATGTGATAGCTATGTTCTCCTTGGCAGACTGAGGTCCGTCGGCAAAGGGACAGAGGCCTGTGCAGAGTGCATGGTTTAGGGGCCTTGAGAATCACCTATAATATTGTGGAGGTTCCTTATTATAAATGTAGTATGATAACCCAAAAACCCTACTCCATTTTTTAGGCCCCTTCTTACAGAACTCCTTCTAGTAACCCTTATAGGACCCCTTTGAAGGAACCCCAATTCCAATTGTTGAGGCCCCTACACGATTTCGCTCTGCCGTGGTTGTTTTCGGCCGGGCTTAGGGTTCAAATCCGATGCCGCCAGCTTTGGACAGAGAGAGGTACTTAGTCATCAAATGAGCGGTTGAGGGTTTAGGGTTTAGGGTTTGGTGTGTTAGGGTTTGGGGTTTAGGAGTTTAGTGGGCTGAGGGTTTAGGGTTTAGTGTTTAGGGTTAGGGTTTAGGAGTTTAGGGGCTGAGGGTTTAGGGTTAAATGTTGAGGGTTTAGGGTTTAGGCATGCCTTATGTTGACGGTTCTTGTATTAAGGACCCTAGGACTGTCTACATTGCCGTCCACCATGTTCAACATTCTATGTTGTTTCTGTGGTGTGGGATACGGCACGGAAGACTGAAACCCTAAACCCTAAAACCCTTAACCCTAAACCTCAAGGGCCTGGACAGGAAGGGGACAAGTGGTAGAGCCCGAGTCCTACAGCACACTGGTCATCTCCACTACTTAGACAAACCTCGCAATCAATCGTGTCAGGCCGAGCCCTCACCTGAAACATGCCTTAACCGTAAACCCTAGACCCTAGACCCTAAACCCTAAACCCTAAACCCTAAATCCTAAACCCTATCCATCCGAAATCCGGAGCTTTAGCCCGACAGCCCTTACAGACTTATGCAGCCCTATAAACTCCTTGTAAAACCCCTTCTAATCTAGGATAGTTTCAGGTGGGTAGTTGCAGTAGAAGGAGCCGTATTATATAGAAGGTCTATATACCTTACAGAAGCCTTATAGAAGCCTTTTATACCCTAAACTCCCCACCTGTAGTTTCTGTTAATCCTAACGCTACGGGGGCCCACGTTCCGCAGCTCTGCAGGAAACCCCCATTCCTCGATTCTGTCCCTTCTGCGGTGGCGAGCATGGGCCTTGGTCACCAAACCCTTTACTTGGAGGTTCATGGGTAGTTATAAGTGGAGTTATAAGTCCCCTAATATGGGTTATAGTTACACTTACCCTACTTATAACCCCACTTAAAAGTACCCATGAACCTCCAAGTAGGGTCCATGTACTCATGCAGTACGTACTTTGGCACAGAAGTATCCATAAAAGGATTGCTTTTGGGGCCTACGTTTTTGTAACCTTAGTAACTTAGAGCCCATAAAGTCCAACCGTAAGGGTGCAGGTATGTAGTCCTAATCTATGGGCTTTGGTCCCCCCAAAAAGGACCCAGAGCCCCATCAGAGACCCCAAATCGCGAGTACTTTGAGCTTGGGATTCGCAGGGTTCCGTTGGGTACAACGCTTTGTGCGGTTGGGCTCAGAGCTTTCGGATTCTCGTTTTTGGTGTAGGATTTAGTGTGTCTAGTGCTTAAGGTTTAGGGTTTCAGGGTTTAGGGTTTAAGGTTTAGGGTTTGTTTCAGGGTTTAGGGTTTAGAATTTAGTTTAGGGTTTATAGGGTTTATAGGGTTTTAGGGTTTAGGGGTAAAGGTTAGGGTGCCAGACACCCCAAGACAGACTGTGTGAAAAGCATTTAGTACCCGAGCCAGCCACCAAGAGGTGCATCAACAGGAGCTGAGCTGAGAGTGTAGAATGGGGATTTGGATATTGAGCAGGACTTCTCCCTAAGGTTCCCAAGAACCCTTTTTCCTGGTCACAGTGTTCGGACTTCTTGAACCCATTCTAAAACACCGTTCAAACTCATAAAGCCCGTGTGTGCTCGACAAACACCTTTCCAAAGCCCTTATGAGCACACACACACACACACACACACACACTCCTTGTGCGCTTGGCTTGGGGGGTCAGGGTCGCCCACTATGGTCTGGATGACGAAAGAATCTACTTTTTGGGGCTCCTCCCTATGATTTCTTGGTACACAGTAGGCTTTAGGGCTTATGGCTGCCAGAGGACGATCGCCAAACCTCCTGCAACCGGAGTGCTTCTTCAATTCAACCCGAAGCAACAATTAAACCCTAAACTCTTAACCCTTTGAGCCTTATGAACCCTAAACCCTAAGCCGCCAAAGCCCTATAAACCCTAAGCCATAAAC
>CAJNDV010020169.1:9819-20139 GCA_905221635.1 Symbiodinium sp. CCMP2456 | reverse complement strand
ACTCTGAACCCTCAACCCTAAACCCAAAGCACTAAACAAAAACAAACCAAAGACTTCGGGGAGGTTGGGACGGTGCGGCGTCTGCTGCGTTGCGCTGCGCCGCTGAATGCGCCAGCGTCGGAGCCCTGGAAGCTGTGAACAACTGAAAGACCCTTTAGGGGCTTTGGGGTTTGCGGGCTTAGGGGTTTAGGGGCTTAGGGATTTAGGGGTTTAGGGCTTTAGGGGTTTAGGGCTTCAGGGGTTTAGGGGTTTAGGGGTGAAGGTCGCTTGCGTTGGGCCCTATTGTTAATTAAATGCTATAGGGTCGTCCTTTTTCCCGAATGCGTAGCAGAAGGGTTCTCGTTTGAAGGTTGGGGGTCTGGGGGTTAGGAGTTGACGCGGAATGCGTGCCCAGCGTTCGCAAGCGTCCGCAAGCGTCTGCCAGCGTTCGCAAGCCCCAGCCCCCCGCCCCCAGCCCCCCCAGCCCCAGCCCCCAACCCCCCCCCGACCCCAGCCCCAGCCCCCAACCCCCAGCCCCAGCCCCGCGCAACTGCATTCGGGCTCCTCCTATCAGGTTAGGTCTTTGGGCCTTTGGACCTGTAGGTGACATCAGGGCCTCTTCGGATTTAGTACGTTTCTGGTATAGGGTCCTTTTAGGTCTTTGGGGCTTTCGTCTTACCCTAGGCCTCCAGTGAGGGTTTGGGGTGTATAGCCCAAACAGAAGCCTAGAAACCCTAAACCCAAAACCCTAAACTCTAAACCCTAAATCCATGTCTTGGACGACTCTGATGGATAGTCTTGGGAGTGAGCTGGACGTGAAAAGTTCTGAGCCTGGGTCGTTTTTGTTCCCTGGGGTGTTCCTCTAAGCCGGCATAGCTCTGTTACTGTGCCTTTGAGCTGGCATATCCAGATGCTGTGAACTGTGACATGTCAGTATGTCCACTTTGTGACTTCGTGAGGGTTGCTTTTTGAGTCACCTGGTGCAGTACGCTCGGGTGACATAAGGGGTGTTGAGCCTCTCTACCTTTCTGGTGTACGCCTCGATGAGGCAGGCAAGACGTGCAAACTGTGTGAAAGGCCGTTGCACTTAAAAAAAAAACCCTAAACCCTAAACTCTAAACCCTAAACCAGAAAGGTACAATGGCTCTCGCGCGACACCTCTCCACTTGGCGGCCGCCCAGGGCCACACACAAGTCGCTGAGGCGGCTCTCGGATAGTAGCTTCGGACCGAAGCATATGGCATAGTACGCTAAGACTAATAAAACTACGACACGGTATAAGAGTATAGTAATATACCATACCATAGGATATGATATTTATAAGAGTATAGTACTATACCATACCACAATATATTATTCTACGTTCAGAAGTATTTTTTGTAACCTGAACTATGTCTGTTTTTGTTAGGGGTGGGACCCAACGCCCTCGGTCACAAACAGCACTGAAGAGCCGCATGCCCTCCTGTGCCACTGCGGTTTACGGTTTAGGGTTTAGGACTTCGGATTGAATCATACCCTGCTTCGCTGTGACGAGGGTGAGGTTGTGTCAATACCCGCGATCCCGATCTTGCCCTTGAACCTTTGTAGGGATTCTATACGGTCTTTTCCTGAACCCTAAATCCTAAGCCCTAAATTAAATCCTAAACCCTAAATCCTGAACCTTAGACCCTAAACCCTAGCAAACCTTCAATCCATAGGTCCCTAAGTCTTCAGTTCCTAGGCCACCTTTGGCGTAATGTACTCGCAGCCCTCCCGAAGCACTTAGGATCCTAAACCCTAAACCCTAAACCCTAAACCCTAAACCGTTTAGGGCCTGAGCCTGACACTTTCCTGGCCCGGGGTCTTCCAACGACAGATCTCCACTCCCGTCCTGCTGAAAAGGTTTAGGGTTTAGAGTTTAGGGTTTAGGGATTAGGGTTTAGGGTTTAGGGTTTAGGGTTTAGGGTTTCAGAAGTAGCATCTAGAGCTCCTACACCGTAGCGGAACGCCGAATTGTAAATGTAAACCCTGGACTATCACATGCCCATGGTCCTAGCCTAAACCGGATACCCTATCACCTCCAAACTCTAAACCTTAGGGTTCAGGGTTTCGGTTTTAGCCAATAATATTCCTTAGGGTTCCTTAGTTGTTTAGTATACCGTCAGGTACCCCCGTCCTACTTCCTCAGAACAACCCCCAGCTCTGATCCTAAACCCTAAACCCTAAACCCCTATAAACCCTAAACCCTGAACCCTAAACCCCTATAAACCCTAAACCCTAAACCCCTATAAACCCTAAACCCTAAACCGTCAGGTCCTGCTCCAGGCGCGAGCCAACCCAACGGCCGTAGACTCAAAAGGCATGGTCCCGGCTCGTGACGTGGCTGCTCAATTAATGCACGGGGGGGCCTAAATATTTAACGGAGCTTAAGGGATCTTAAGGGTCTAAGGGTTTTAGGGTTTAGGGTTTAGGTAGGAGCCTAAATAATTACAAATACTATTTTGGGGTGGTTTCTCCCCAAAACCCTATTCTAATTATTAAGGCCCCTACACTAGGGTGTTTGTTAAAGAGGGTTCTGGTGACTTTAGCTAGCCCTGAAACCCCAAAACCCAAGACCCAAAGCTCTAAACTAAGGCTCTCTCTTTAAAGGGACATTAGGGTTAAGGGTTTAGGTTTTAGGTTTTAGGGTTGAGGGTTTAGTTGAGAGGGTCTATGTCCCCCAGGGTCCCCCAGTGCTATTCAAGAAGCCGCTACAGGCAGGCAGGCAGGCAGGCAGGCAGGCAGGCAGATCGGGAAGTAGGTTGGTAGGGAAGTAGGTAGGCCGATAAATGGATATGATACAGGTAGGCAGATACACCGTTAGATAGGGTTCTGATTATGTATATGGTCTCCGAAATAGAGTTGTTCAAGATCTTGCATTCGAACGTGGAGGCCTGAATATTTAATACCGGCCTACACCTACAGTCCCTATCTAGCTAAGTTATGATATACCCCACAACCCCAGTCTAATTATTCAGGCCCCTATATGGAAACCCCATCCCTAAGGCCGCGCCCCAAAACGTAATGTCGCCCCACGAGGCTCAGCTGATCAGCGCATTTTCCTTCTGGAAACTATCCTAAGTGCCGGTGTACAGCAGTTTAAGGTTTAGGGTTTAGGGATCCCAAACCCCAAACACCTACACCCATAAACCCTGTCTAAATATCGGGCCTTCCAAGGGGTTGTCGACTAGCATATCGCTTCGATGTTCAGCTTGGTATTCAAACACACGGAATGATGCTCTTAAGCTGCAAAGGTGTGTGATGGGGACCCTTTTCTTTTGCTGCGCACATGACATTCCGAACTGTAAATTGTCGATGTTATGTCCCACGCCAGATATTGCCTGTGATTGTGCGGATCCCCAGACATCAGCAGACATGAGGAGGCCCTACGCAACAGCTGCAATTAAATCCCTCAGGGTCCATGTAGCCAAATAGTATGTACATTGGCCCCAAAGTACTTATATAGGAACTACTTTAAGGCCAAAGTGTATCTCTTTGAGCACATGGACCCTTAGGGAATAATCGCCCGAGCTACTGAGACTCTGATTCTCACGCTTGTAGCCATTTGAGGTGTAGGGCAAAATGGTTCAGTTCGGACATGTCGTTAATTCTGCTGAGGAGGACAAGACCCTTTGCAAAAACAACACAAGCAAGGTACTAACCACAACAACAACCGCCTGCAACATGTTGTCAAACCTGACAAGAACCCTTATTCAGATTATGGCCATCATCATCTTCTTTGTCATCACCATAAAAGAAGAAAGCGGCTCTTTTCTGGCTTTGTGCTTTACAGGAGTACACCTCCAAAAAAGCAAATCTAAACTCTAAGCCCTAAGCTCCTACACTCTAAACCCTGAACCCCTAGACTCTAGACCCTAAACCCCTACACTCTAAACCCTAAACCCCTAGACTCTAAACCCAAAGCCCCTTGACTCCAAACCCTAAGCCCAAAGACTCTAAACCCTAAACCCCTACACTCTAAACCCAATGCCCCTAGACTCCAAACCCTAAACGCCAAAGACTCTAAACCCTAAACCCCTAGACTCTAAACCCAAAGCCTCTAGACTCTAAACCCAAAGCCCCTAGACTCTAAACCCAAAGCCCCTAGACTCTAAACCCTTAGCCCAAAGGATATGCGGAGGCCAACGGGCATCACTCCCTTGCTGAGCGAACCTCGCCTTTCATGTTTGCCATGACATCTCTACTTTGGGCACTGCCCCCACTCAGAAACAGGTGGGTAATATTTATATTATGGATATATTAGGCCCTTAATAATAGCTCTATTATAGACTGTTACTTTATGGATATATTAGGCCCAAAATAATAGCTCTATTATAGACTGTTTCTGTATGGGAGGCAGTACCCAATCTCTACTTGGTGTTGGGCTTATTACGGTTTAGGGTTTAGGGGTTTGGGGTTTGGGGTTTTGGGGTTTAGGGGTTTAGGGTTAGGGGCTTGGGCTTTAAGGTTTAGGGGCTTAGGTTTTCGAGTTTAGTGCTCGAAAATGGTTTCCGGTCTGTTGCTGGGGTAATAGTTTTCGTTTTGGAGGCTTTGATAGGTGTTTGCAAGGGTTCTGTCGGCAGACTAAGTTTTGGGGCTTGGGGTTTTTAGAACTTTCATCATGAAGGTTAAGGATTTCGGGATTAGGGAGTTCGTGACTCGGGGTTTGCGATTTGCGCCGTGCTTGCGCAAAATAGTCTAGGGACAGTAACCTAGGTACCTGGGATTCCAGTTCACAGGTTGATCACTGGTTTAGGGTTTAGGGCTTCCAGTTGAAAGGTTGATTGCTGGAGGTTATGGTGCAGCAACCTACGTCTCGGCAATGTCGAAGTGTATTGAAATCAGGAAGGCCTCAATACCGACGCCTGGCGGCCGAAAGCCCCAGAACTCTGACGTCCTCTAGGCCCCGAAGTCTTGAACGCCCTGAGCCCAAACTCTCCACCCTACACTCTTAACCCTACACCCTCAACCCTAAACCCTAAAGCCTACACCCTAAATTCTACACCCTACACCCTCAACCCTAAACCCTGCACCCTGCACCCTGAGCCCCTCAGTTCCAAGCAGCCGGAGATCCGGAGACTCCGGAAATCCGGAGGCCTATCCCTCAGGGTCCATGTGCCCCAACGGGATCCTTTTAAGGTTCCTGGAAGGGTGCTATGAGGGGTTTAGGCCTTAGGGTTTAAGGGTCCGTGTACCCAAATAATACCTTATGCATGTATGTAGATTATATATATATATATATATATATATATGTATATATATATATGCACATTGGCCCGAAAGTATTTATAGAAGCACTCTTTTATAAGGCCACAGTATATACTATTCGGGTACATGGACCCTAGGGGCTAAACGAAGGCTCGGAATCATCGGGAAGACTCTTCCTTGGGGCCGCTTCTTAGTCTTATAAGATACCCGGAAGCCCCGCTCTAGTGAAACATCAAAGCCCCGTACTAAACCCATGTTGAACCCCTGCAGTATATAAGATGTATAGCCCGGCTTACTAACATGATTCCGGCTCTTCGATCAACGCCATGCAAGCCCGGCAGAAAGCCAATAAACCCTAAACCCTAACTGCCAAGGTTTGGGGTTTAGGCCTAAACCCTAAACCCTAAACCCTAACTGCTGAGGTTTGGACGAAGAGCGTCGGAACGCTGGTGACTTCGAGCTAGCAGCCCGGGTCTCGGATTTCTCGTTTTCCCACTGCTTGTATGAAGAACTAGACACATGAATAAATCGATAAACAAAGAGAAACAAGCAAGTAAATAGCTAAGCATGTGTAAATCAATCTATATATATATATATACACGTACATACACACACACACACATATACATACACGTATACACATGTCGCTATGGCCCTTTCAGACTTAGTTGAAAGCTTGACGAACCAAGCCTAGCCAAGCCAATTCGTATTGAAGACAGAACCCCAAAGAAAGCTTTGCTAACAGAAGACCCTGTTTAACAGAAAACCGCGCGTAACACACCCTGCGCGGCAGAAGACCCCCTCTAGCATTATATACAGTCCACTGTAGCTCCTGAAGGGATCGATAATATATAGAGGGTTAAGCCAACAATTACGATGGAGACTGTAGGTAGACTCTTTGTAGCAGAAGTCCTGTCTAACCCTAGAGGATCAGAAGCCTACTCTAAAAAAAGGACTCTAACATGCCCGTTGTTCAGCTGCTGTGGCTACTGACTTGCTGTTGCCGATGTCTTTGCTGCTGTTGTGTTTGTTTACTGCTGGTGTCGCTCTCGCTGCTCGTTTGTCGTGCCTACGGCTAATTGTGAGCGGTGTGTGGGTGGTGGTGCTGATGCGCGTGAAGGTTCCGTTGATGTTTGCGCGACATGTCTGTTTGTTGGTCTGTCCGTTTATCTGTCTGTCTGTCTGTCTGTCTGTGATGGGTTTAAGATCTCAGAGATCGACAATTTCAACTCCAGATGCTACGGCCGGGAGCGTTTGGTTTAGGGTTTACGGCTTGGGATCTCCTAAGCCCTACCTATAGTCTCCGTTGTTTGGGGTTACCTTGTAGGATTCTGACTTAAAGGAAACTACACTGGAGACCATAGGGTAAACCCTCTATGCCGACGTGCATGATTGGCGCCGGGTTCATTGGGAACCCCAAAAGGACATAAACATAAGCAGTTTATAGGGATATCCTTACCTTATTGGGCTTCATTATAAGGGGATTTATATGGGATATCCCTATCCTAGTTTTGCTTATGTGCCTTTTTGGGGCCCTAGTTCAGAATCCTCCTAAGGATCTTGGCCGGCTGGCAGCCAAAGGCTTCAACGACGCTACGGACAGCCACTTGTCTACCTTAAGAACCCAAAGACCACTTTTTGTAGGTTCTTATTATAAACCCTAATATGGGATTTATAGGGACCCTACAAAAAAGTAGGTTTTGGGTTCTTAAGGTAGGGCTTAGGGCTGTCTTCCAGGTCCTGTCTTGAGTAGGTTATGGCCTCGGAAGGTTAGGGACGGATTAAATCTTTCTAGTGCTTTACGTCAGTGCCCTTAGGACTTAGGACAACCTATAGTATCCATTGTAGTTCCTGTTGGCGGTTACCTTAAATGATTATGAATAAAAACTTGGTTAAACCAGAAAAGGAATTATAATGGATATTATAGTATAGAAGTACTATCCCTGCTTCAGGTGTAACAGGTTCTTAGACTTGAGGGCCTGGAGTACCGATTTTACCTACAGGGAAGGATGCCGTCTTCAACATCATACCAGGACCCTCCTTGTACCCTCAAATAGGGGTATATGGTCCCAAATAATGGGCATTTAGGGTCTGATAGAGGGTAGATGGAGGGTCTAGGTAGGTTCCCTGTCTTTTTCATCCAGAAGACCTCTGTCCGTAGTGTCGCCGTTCTTGCTGCATAACTTCGATCCGCAGCTCCAAACCCTACATAAGCCAACCTCAATTCCTTGGTTGATTGCCGAAGCCTGAACCCCTAAACCTAAACCCTAAACCCCAAACACCGAACCCCTAAATCCCCTAAATCCATGAGCCCCTAAACCCACAACTTCCTAAACTCCTAAACCCCAAACCCCTAAACCCCAAATCCCAAAACCCTAAACCCCAAACCCCTAAACCCCAAATCCGAAAACCCCAAACCCCGAACCCCTAACCCCAGACCCGGCCCCTGAGGCCGTAATCACAGCCCAAACGGCGGCAAAGCGCCTGTTTTTACTTGCGGTTTAAGGTTTAGGGCACTTTGGGTTAAGGGTTAAAGGGTTTGAGTTTAGGGTTTAGGGCTTCGGGTTGAGGGTTTAGGGCTTTGGGTTTCGGGTTTAGGGACTAGGGCAAAAAGGTTGGGCTCAGGGTTTTAGGATTAGGATTTAGGGATTACGGTTTACGGCTTAGGGTTTAGGTATAGTTGCCTTATAGGTCTCGTGGTCTTTCCTCACTGAATCTGGTGGAACAACTAGATTTGCATTTATTGCTAATAATCATAAGTCCTTCAAATTTCAGTCTAGCTACTTGTACGTTTCGGTATACACCCACGATCCCTCGAACCTGTCTCAAGCTCACCATCAGAACCCTTCTACACAAGAAGATGCTTTCATGTACTATAACAGCCTTCAAGCAAGCCGGGACGAGGCCTTGCGTCAGCCTTTGCTGGCTTGGGGCTGACGTGGCTCAACTGAAAACGGTGGCTTTAATCTTTAGAGTACGTTTTCATGGCTCGGCACGGCGTTCTACAGTGCCTTGGATGCTTTAAGCTTTTGCAGTTTACAATTACAGAAATTCACATGGGAATGTCAGAAAACTAGGGTACCTTATTTTGGGGTCCTTATAATAAGGATCCTACTAGTTGGGGTCCTATATCAGGGTCCCTTATTTTCTGAAACTCCCACATGGTTTGTTGGGTGCAGGCCAGGCTGAATCTACCGGGGTGGATGCGGCCAGAAGAAATTTTGTTCGGGACGGAGGTTTAATGTAGGGGCCCTAATAATTAGAATAGGGTTTTGGGGGTTCCGTATAGTAATTATAGTATAATTGTAGAATATACCCCCAAACCCTATTCTAATTATTAAGGCCCCTACTAGCTCAAACTGCAGAGTTGCGAAGCAGGAGGAGGAAGCCAAACTTGACCGACAAAGCAAGCGAGAGGTGCAGTTGGCAACCAGCCTCTGGGTTTAGGGGTTTGGGGTTTGGGGTTTAGGGGTTTAGGGGTTTAGGGTTTAGGGTTTAGGGTTCAGGGGTTTAGGGCCCTAATCCCTAAACCCGAAGCCCAGTCGAACGGTTCGCCGTCTGCCAAGAGCCTTCCAAGTTGTCAAAACTAGGGCTTTTTTGGGCTTCCAAACGATATGGTGCCGTATTGAGCGTGGAGTTACCATGATGTTGACGAGAGTCTTACTTTGTAGAGGTTGTGCTGGCATTTTGTGTTCGGAAGCTCCTACGGTACGTCTTGCTGGCGTCTCCAGCCCAAACCCTTGCCTTCTACGGACCCTGCATCGCCATGGCTGTGCTGGGAGCAGACCACGAGGGTCCAAAGTGTTGACCAGGTTTCCTGCCTATCCGTAGGCGAATGTTCACTTGTGTAGATATGTTCGGATCCTATCTGCAAAGGCCGAAGCGAGTGACATTGAAACTCACTTTGGCCGACCGTCAACAGATAAACTGGCGCATCAAAACAGACAGGCGCAGCCCCCATCGCCTCACTCATCATAGAAACTTAAGCCCTAAATCCTTGCAGCCGAAAAGCCTTGAAACCCTAAACCCCTGAACCCTAAACCGCTCAACCCTAAACCCTAAACCCCCATAGAACCTTTTAGACCCGAAACCCCTCAGCCCGCAACCCTAAACCCCCATAGAACCCTAAACCCTAGACCCGAGACCCTAGACCCTAAACCCTAAATCCCAGGAACGTCTTTGGCGATTCGCAAGAAGCAAAGCTGCGGCCTGCAGCACCGGACCGTCACCCAAACTCTTCCAAGCCTCTCCGGGTTTAGGGTTTTGGGGTTTAGGGTTTTGGGGTTTAGGGTGTAGGGGTTTAGCTTTTAGGGTGCAGGGGTTCAGGAGTTTAGGGTCTAGGGGTTTAGGGATTTAGGGGTTTAGGTTTCAGGGGTTTGGGGTTTGGGGTTTAGGGTTTTAGGGGTCCAGGAAGTTGGGTTAGTGGATTTAGGGGTTTGGGGGTTTAGGGGTTAGGGTTTAGGGGTTTAGGAGTTTAGGGTCCCATGTCTCAGGAACCCAACCATGACCCAAACAGAAAAACCTCAGGGCGGGATCTCCCTAGTCTATGGTTTTTGCTTACCTGCTTTGTTGGGATCCGTCGTGTAAGCACGAGTTTTGAGATGTTACATAAGCTTGATTCAGTTTGTCGAGAGCTTTTCTTCGGGTTTTCGGTTTCGGGGCGGGTTCGTGCTGTTGATAACCTACTTAAACGACCTCGTTCGTTGTTCTTGGCATGTCTTTCGATGATCCGGTAATGCTGGGCCTCAGAGTTGCATGCATAAGTTATCCGGAGAACTAGCGCGAACTAATGCTGTAGGTGATGAACCTCGTACCGACCGATGCCATGTCTGACTGGTCAATGCCTGCCGAGTTGCCTAGCGTTTGGACAAACGGAGCAGGGGTCCCGTTACGATGTCCTTCCACCCTGAGACGACCACAGAGCCCCGATCGAGAGCCCCTATCGAGATTTGAAATTTTAACTGTAAGCCTCAGCACCGAAATCCTGACGCTTGAACCAAAACATCCCTATATAGTCTCCATTGTAGTTCCTTTTGGGGGGATACCTTATAAATTGCTTAATTTTTAACTGGTTAAACCAAAAAAAGGAACTACAATGGAGACTATAGGTCGAAAC
>CAJNDV010020158.1:41249-59047 GCA_905221635.1 Symbiodinium sp. CCMP2456 | reverse complement strand
GGGTTTTGGGTTTGGGGTTGAGGAATTTTGTTCGGCTTTTTCTTACTTAAGATTTCAGCCTTTCTGCTCATGTAGAAAAAAGTAAGAAAGGTGCGGCTGTGATATAAGGCCTGGAAACTAGAAGATGGTGTTGAGCTATGTTATAATGTACTGATATAGAGATTCTAGGAGGATACAAGTATAGTTATTCTCGGTTCCTGAGTGACCCCTGAATAATAAGGGTACCCTTTGAATAAGGGAACCATACATTACAAAGGCCGTAAACCCTAAACCCTAAACCCTTTTTATGAAGGCCCCTAAACCCTAAACCCTATACCCTAATCATTAAGGCCTCTAGACCCCAAACCCTAAACAATGGGCAAAAGGGTACTACTGAGGAACCTCGATTATGCTTATGCGGACCTCGAGTTATTCCTACATGACTTATATTGACGGGCTTCCTGGTCTCAAGCTGGCGCCACATACTGTAGGAGCCTTAATAATTAGCATAGGGTTTTGGGGATATTATACTATAATTTCTTCATAAGGTAATTATTAAGGTCCCTATATTACAGGCTGCTGCCGCCGAAAAGCTGGTTTCGAACACTAGGTTCGGCGTTTGGGGTTAAGGGTTCTTTAGGATGTACATCAGGGTCCCGGGATTCTGGGTCAGGGGTAACTGGGGTTGAGGATTCGCCCCCAAAATACATCGAGTCTTTAAGTTACGCCCCAGGGGCCATTGTGACTATCCAGCAATCTTCAGCACTACCTATGGAGGCTCATACGCTACCCCCTGTGGGTACCTAGTTGTATGACAAGGATCTGCCATATAGAAAAAATAGCTACCCTAAAACAAGGGGTACCTAAACCCTAAACCCTTAAACCCTAAACCCCTAAACCCTAAACCCCTAAACCCTAAACCCTAAAGCAGGGTCCGACCCTGAAGGTAACACCGGGCTCTGTAGAATGCCTCCGCGGCCAGAGCTGAATCTGGGTAGCACTGTACAAAGGAGCTCTTTTCTGACTGAGTGGTTTAGGGTTTATAGGGCTTTTAGGGTTTAGGGTTTAGGGTGGTTAGGGCTCTTAGGGTTTAGGGTTTAGGGTTTATAGGGTTTAGGGTTTATAGGGTTTTTAGGGTTTAGGGCTTGGGGTACATTTACTAACAATTGGGGGTTTAGGGTTTAGGGGATTGAGGGTTTAGGGTTCAGGGATTGGGGGTTTAGGGTTTAGGGTTTATAGGGTTAAGGGCATAGGGTTTTTAGGCTTTAGGGTACACTTACAAACAATACCTGCGCTGCTTAATGATAGTACCATGCAGCACCATCCATACTACTCCCCGTAATTCCATACAGCAATCCCCTAAACCCTAGAAACCCTAAACCAAACAACATCAAACAACAACAAGTATCAACGATGAACACTCGGCCGGCAGGCCGTGAACCCTGAAACCCTAAAACCCTAAAACCCTAAAACGCTAAACCCTTGTAGATCCTGTTAAGGAAACCTGAAAGGAGCCCCTATCGATCCTTTTACGGGAAGCTTACAGGAGCCCCATAGACCCTTTTCAGGAAGCCTTCTCAAAAGGGTCCATATATACTACTATTATGGAAGTAAGTCCTCAAAACCAGAATAGGGATGGTCTTTTGGGATCTAATTCCATAATGGTAGTCTAGATGGACCCTCTGGGTTCCTACTTGGAGGCCCAGGGGAAGTAAGACGGTTATAAGTAAGGTTATACTTGGGGTAACTCCATTCAGGGTATTTCTAACTCCATTTATAACCTGCTTACTAAGTCCACTGGGCCTGTCAACATAGATCCCGATGAAACCCCTGATCTTTCGAACCCTTGAGCCTGATCCTGGGCCACTTTCGGAGGAGAGGGCGGAGCCTCGCTGGAGGGGGGATCGTTCAGGGCTTAGGGCTTAGGGTTTAGGGTCTAGGGTCTCAAGGGGGTTTTCGTGTAGACTATGCGTTAGAGCTCCACCAGTATATCGGGTGTCATACTTGTGGTTTAAGGGTCCTATGTCGCAAGCATCTTGCATGATCTTACTACTCATAGTTCGTCATTCTGCCGCTTTCTTCTTCTGCTTTGCGCTGTCCCAGCCAGTGGCTTCGCCTGTGGTAAGTGAAGCTTTGGAGCCATTTCAAGCGTGGTTCGAAGAATACCAAAAGCCCTAACCCCTACAAACCCTAAACCCCAAACCTTCAAGCCCTGAACCCTATAAGCCCCAAACCCCTAAACCCTTAAACCCTTATAACCCTTAACCCTGATCCCGAAATCCCTAAAACCCCAAACCCTAAAACCCTGAACCCTAAAACCCAAAACCCTAAAACCCTAAAACCCTGAACCCTCAACCCTTAGAGTTTAAGGAACCCAAACCCTTAGAACCCTTAACCCTGAACCCTAAACCCTTAGAGTTTAAGGAGCCCAACAGCCTCCGAAACCCTAAACCCTAAACCCTAAACCCTAAACCTTAAACTCTCAGAACTTCGACCCCGGGCCTCGGATCTACGAGGAGACGCTGGCGCCTCGCAAGCAACCCAGGGCATCTGGATAGGTCTCTACATTAGGGTTGTTAAGGGCTTAAGGTTAAGGGTTTAGGGTTTAGGATTCAGGGTTCAGGGTTTAGGGTTTTTTTTTTAAAGTGTAGTGGCTCCTTTTCTGCAAGCAGCGGAGCCTGCCTTTGTGCAGGCTTACACTATGTACTGCTTTTCACAAGCAGAAAAACCCTTTCTAGAAGTCTCTACTGCGGCTGCGTTCACACATGCGGTGGACACGGTCGGACTCAGAGGACCCTGGATCACTTTCACGCCCTTCGTCTTCCCTCATCTCATCATCACCACTGGAAGCAGCACCACCAGCAGAAGGCCCAGTGGAAGCCGAAGCCAAAGGAGGGTTGGTCAGCCGGGAGGGAGGTCGCTGGTGACAAAACCGACGACGACCAGCAACTCCAAAGCGAACTCGTCTTTGGAAGGGAAGCTCTGGAAGCGGCACGGAGGCTGGGTGGTTCGGCACCGGGACGGAGATGTTCGCCTGGACAATATAGAGCTCCTCAGAAGCGGTGTCATTGTCCGGCTCATCATCTTCACCCCGGCCTTCGTTGACTGCGCCCTCGTCAATCATAACACCAGCAATGTGCACTTGCCAGGCTCTGCGACGAAGCGACGACAACCGATTCCATGTGTATCCTGGCAGCGCGCGACGAAGGGCAGGACAATCTGGAAACCCCGGGTTGAGCAGCACCACAGGCGCCGACACTTCCGCAGGTACAAGCGTGGATGTGGGCCTCGAACCAAGTGAGGCTTGTCTGCTGATGGCCTCCCAAATATGCGAGTCCATGGTCGCGGAGTTGTACGAGGTGGCCGAGGTGGGCACATGGAGAAAAGACACCATTTCCTCGAGCGCCACTCCCAGAAGCCGATCACAATGACGTAGCATGCGTTGTCGATCCAACAACCTTCGCATAGTGTCTTGTAGGTCCGCCAAGTTCGCCTGCAGCATTTCCCTGCCCACAACATCCCGCACCACACTTGCCGTTGTGGGTCTCGTCGTAGAGGTGGTAGAAGTTGTCGACGAGGAGAATACCAAGGCAAAGTCCAGCTGAACCAGCCACAGCGAGTAGGCTACTGCGTCATCCACAAGCAGGGAAAGGTCCAGATGCAGGTCACCCTCCAGCCATGTCAAAGTGGTGCTTGTCGTAGACTGTCCCGGCGAAGGGTGGACAGTTGAGGAAGACGACTCTAGGGGTCCCCCATCCTCGTCGGCATGCGGCTCCCTCCAGATGCCGACTGGCGCAGTAGTGAAGCACCCCGTCACAGGGTCCCTGATTGCTGACCAGATTGGCACAGGAGGAGGGGGTCCAAATGGGCCATCTGCAGGATTGCGCGGAGCCACAACGGTAAGTTCACCCTCCGAGTCGAGCGCCACCTCACTGTCTTCGCCATCCGGTGAGGAACCCCCAGACCTGGAAGGCAACGGGCTTCTGGATCGGCTGCGTGTAGTAACCACAGTAGGTGCTCTGGAGGACGAGGCAGGCTCCTCGCTGCGATTGGCAAAGCTGCCTGCTCCTGGTACAACATCACCCACAGTGGTACTTCGCCTGGCTGGAGAGAGCTCTCGTTCGGAAGGCTGAAGTGGAACATCCACATTGTGGGCCGTCGTGTCTGTGAACAGTGTTGTATATTGTCTGATCCAGCTGAAAAACCTCCACTGATCAATTTCCTCCCTTGGAAGGCGCTGTATCTGTATAGGTAGAAATCCACGCGGCACAAGTCGTCGTAGAAGGATGCCGAGGAGCGTGTCCAGCGCTTCCATTGCATCTTGGCCACGTTGCGCCAGACGACTGAGAGCCCATCTGGATTCAGGTCCTCTTCCATCAATTTCATGATCATTCAAGGCGTGAAAAAGGGCTTCGAGGCGGTCAATGGTATTCCTCGGTATACCATTTTCCTGCAGTGTGGCCCTTTCTGCTCCTGTGAGCTGCATAAGAACCATGGTGTCGTCCACGTTCACAGGTCCCACATGCGGGAACAGGCCCTCATTGGGCAGGAAGACCTGCGTTGAAGACGAGGTGGTGGAACTGGAAGACGGAGTGGAGGGCCAGGGGCTGCAGGAGGACCAACCATTCCATTCCGACCAATGTGACCACTGTGAGGACGAGGAAGAGGTGTCAGGTTGGCTGGCCCACACGTCTGTTGCATTCCATTGCCATCCTTCGGAGTTCCACTGCCACCAGGAGGAGGACCACCACCCATCATTCACGGACTCCGAAACGGGCTCCGGTGACACATCATCTGGTCGGGTCCATCCCACGTCTCCTGCACGACTGTTATTTGGTGCATTGCTTGGGCCTTGGGAATTCGTCCATGCGCCAATCTCACCCTGAGTGCTGGTCGAGGCAGCTTGTCTGGCATCCCTATCGACAATGTAGCGCTGTAGCCACGCTGGTTTCCATCGTCCTTCAAAGTAATCACGAGCACGTTGTTGCTTCCTGGCTGTTCTCTGCGGTCCTGCTCCACCGGCATGTCGTCGAAGCTCCTCTGGACTGCGGACACGGTCTTGCCAAACACCATGTTGCCAAAACCCCACACTGGGCGCTGTCGCCGAGGACGTGTTGGATTCATCCGCCACTTCACCCGGGTTGACTTCACCTGCGGTCGTCGATTCCTCAGCCACTGTGCCAGGAGGCGCGGGCGAGCAGCGCACAGCAAAAGTCTCCCCATAGAAGGTGGTCCCAGCCACACACGTCTCCCCATTGTGTTCTGTCGTGCCATACAAGTGGAAGGGCCGCGTCCCGGTGTCATCTCCACTTTCACCCTCTGCTTGAGCTGCTTCATGTGCACGTCGCTCTTGCAGGCGGTTCTTGATGGTCCCGTCCAGGTGGTGCCAGCGATCCCTGCCAACTCGAGTTCGTCCTCCTCTCTGTGTTATGCCCGGCGGCTCCTGGTTGTCACCAGAGGAGGATGCGGAGCTCTCATGCATGTCAAAGTCACCCCGAGGGCAGCGTTCAGCACTTCCTTGAGGAGCTCCACCAGGTAGGAGAAGAGACATAGGATCACGCGGCTGTAACGCAGAGGGCGGAGTTTGCGGAGTGGTCTTCCGTCCCAAAGTTGCGCAGGGAGACCAGTAGCCGCCTCAGTGCTTTGGCCTGGGGAAGTCACTGCAGGAAAGGGCATTGGAAGATCCTCAGGGATGGGTGCAAGGCCTCCCAGATGCGCGGTGTTGCTTTCAGCCGTGGCCTCCTCGACGAGCAATTCTTCTTGCATGGCAAGACAAATTTCCTCGTCCCAGCGTGTAGCCATGTAGACTTGATGTTCTGGACTTTGCGAGGAGTGGCTTGTGGACCAGTTCCACGGTGGTCTGCTCGACGAAGAAGAGGACAGTGTACTCATCGGCGGAGGCGGGCTTGTCGAACTTCGGCTGGTCGTCCACGAAGAGGTCCCCATAGTAGCCATGCAGGTCGAGCTCGAGGTCGGTGTCCACGATGAAGGGGCCTGTTGACTCGTAGAGCTCGAAGAAGGCACCCCGGGAGAGCACGGGGTACTCGTCAAGGGAGAGGCGCTGGAAGTAGCCGGTGTGTCCGAAGGCGGAAACTGAACATCTTCACCCCAGGCCGCCGCATGGTAAGCCGCGACCGTGGCAGTGGACCAAGGACGAAGACGAGGGTCAGCTTGGACAGGTGGAGGCTGCGGAGGATCAGGTCCAGCACGAAGCACCCACGGCAGCCCAAGCAGGAGCATATGGAGAAAGGCCATGGCGAGGGCGAGGGTGGCGAAGTTTTCCTGCTCAGTCCTCGAGCCAAGATTAACTGACATAGAGCGTAAAGCACTCACTGGCGAAAAGGTTGGCATTGAGCATCCACAGGCAAATCATGTAATTAAAGTTGTCCGAGTTCACTGCTGCAAACGTTATCCTGTTCAGAAAGGTCAAGCTCTTGAAACGAATCATCTTGTTGGATTAATCAGCTCACCCGCAAGAAGACCAAGCTTCATCCCATCCTGTCAAGACAATTCACCACCGAAGAGCAAGTTGGCGTCCTGAAGACCACTTTATGTCTCAGCAGTTGACGTATTGTGAGCGGAGGGACGCCCATGTTAGGCGGTCTTGGGCACTCACGTGCCAAAGATTTCCGACTGCTTCGGCTAGCTGACGTTCGGGGTTCGCTGCATAGAACCGCATCGGGTGACGTTCCCCAACGTTAATGCTGAGGCTTTGCTGATTCCTCCACCAGTAGGTATTCTTCCAGTGGATGGTGCGCATGACAAGATTGCTGGAAACCTCACCCGTGCATGAAACAACTTCGCATCTACGTGCCCAGTGCCCATGGAGGTTGAATTGTAGCTCCAGAATATTCTCGGACCACCTGCTGATGCTGTGACTGTGCAGCCACATGCGGCAGAACCGCATTGTTCTGGAATTCCATGCTACCCATGTTTCACCGCCGTGCCTACGGAGTCCAAAGCACTTGCGAACCGTGTGAAGTTGGAGGGTATTGGCATCGTGCAGGTCGTTGCTGCTCCAATGAAGTGCACCCGCACACCATGCGAATTGAGATTCCACCAATGTGCGCATCATCGAGATTCTCTGTAGCCAAGGTCCCGTTCCTGTCAGAATGTCATTATGTGCAGCTGCAGCAGCTCTCGCTCTAGCAAGGAGATCTCGTGCTTGCTGGGAGGGGCTGTCATGGAAAGAGAAGTTCACCCCTAGAACCCGGACAGACTCAGAGGAGGGTGCAATAGAGAACTCCACATCAGCGACGCGTGCACGACGACATCCCACGTAGTCAGGGCTGGCTATAATCTTCGTCTTGTTCGCGGCCAGCCTCAGTCCTGCTCGCTGTAGGCAACGATCGACTGCTCTCACCCTCTGGCAAAGTCGCCCCAGTTGTTGCTCAGCGATAAAGATATCGTCCTGATAAAACATGAGATCGACTCCCGAACCGGGCAGAGCTTCTCCGAGGTCGTGCCATTGGCGGCAGCTGGTAAGTTCGCTGAGGATCGCGTCGACGACAAGACCGAAAATCTCTGCGCTCTCTGGGGCTCCTTGCTTGATGCCAGTGTTGGGCGTGATGGAGACCTCTTCACCCCCAGGGACACGTCCAACCAGGCGATGTGTGCGAAGCTGTGCCAAAAGGAATCTCAATTCACCCCCCAAGCCACAAGAACTCAGCCTCGACACCAGGATCTCAACAATCTTCCGGCGATCAACTCGGTCAAAGGCTCCAGCCACATCAAGTTTACAGAGCAGCACTGGAGTTTTCCATTCGCGAGTGACATCTCGTATCCTGGAGACAGCTCCGATCAGGTCCGCAGCTTGTCGTCCCCCCCCGCAAGCAGAAATCCTTGATCCTCTACGTAGTCTGGGGAGTGTGCGGGAGCAGACCATGCGGTTGATAAGCTTGTTGAAGGCTGAGCTGACGCTAATTGGCCGCAGATCACCCGGGCAAAGTGGGCGTTCACATTTCGCAAGTAACGCAAGGAAACTGGTGTGCCACGATTCAGGGATTTCCTGTGTCCGGACAATGTGGTTAATGAGGTCAAGGAGCTGGGGCGCGAGGTTGTCGTCGGACGCAAGGCAGCGGAGAAGGTGCACCCCAATTCCATCTGGTCCCACTGCACTTCGACACTTCATTTGTTGGAGCTCGGACCTAACGTCAATCATGCTGAAGGGAACAAATTCACCCTGCTTGATTTTGTCAATCTCGTTCTGGAGCTCCTGGTCCCAGTCCACAATGTTCACGTCGACCATCTTGCCCTCAAGGTGAGTCTGGACTTCAGCGGTGAGTTGCTGGGAGGATTTGTCCTGGAGAAGATCACCCCACCATCCTCTCTTGCGTTTCTTTTCGGCTTGTAGCTGGCGATAGTCGTCCCAGTTGCCTCCTAGGATGCGACTGATGCGAGCAGTTGCCCAGTCACGTCGTGCTGTCTTCCGAAGACGATGGACTCGTTTCCAGTCTGATTTCGTGCCAGACTGACGCGCATGGGCTATGGCATTCTTAACTTCTGGGTTGTCAACGTAGGCGAGGGAGGCCTTCGGTTTGGAGCAAGTTCGACCCAAGTTGATCACATCATCAGCGTCAAGGAGGACGATGCCGTCCGGAAAGTCCCTGTTCACCCATCTCGGTCTCGAGTCATTGCCCCATTTGTGTCTTTGTGGGCCAACTGAGATCGTGAGATCAGCGTGAAGATAGGCATGGTCGGTCCCGATAACGAAGCGCCTGTCTGCTTCAATCGAGACTTCAGAGATGTTGCATTGCCTGGTCATAAGCATGTCGATTCGGCGGCCTTGTCTGCGTTCGTCCCACGGGAAATGGGTCGGGCTACGGAGTTGGTCTTGATGCGGGGCAACGGGGTGGCATCCACTCTTGGCAGCCTCCTCTACAAGCAGGTTGAGATTGTCGGAGCATTGTCCAATCTGACTTCGTTCACCTGGTTCATCTGACGTGTTCGTCCAGTTGGGCACCTCATTGGCATCAACTCCACAAATGAGTGGGTATTGTCTCCACTTGCCGGGCATGCTGTGCATGAACTCCAAGACTGATGCTTGATAGCTAGCATTGGTGACTCCCGTGGGCGCATGTAAGCTACCACAAACGACTCGACCAATGCCTTTGAGCCTTGCCAGCACCCAAAGCCCACGCTTTGTGTGGACCTTCTGCACGATACTGTCGAACTGATCAGAGGCGAAGCCGATGCCTGTGGCCCTCCAAAGACTCTTGTCCCTGAAAGTCACCCAATGGAAGGCATCTGTGTCAAATTCTTGCCAGCCTTCATCACCCCGGGAAATTTCCTGTACAAAAATCATGTCCGCGTCAACGGCCGCAACATCAAGAAGGGAAAGGGCTTGTCCACAAAGATTCCACTGAGCAATGCGACCCCATTTGCGTTTTGCACACATGTGAAGTCGTTCACGACCTCTGGTTCTCTTCGAGAAAGAGTCTGTCGCATTCATCGCAGAGCAAGCTTGTGAATTCTCAGGAGTGAAACCAAGCACCGTGGGTCCTCACAGTTCTCTTTCAAACGCCGACCTCGCGTCGTCGACGGTACACCCAGCTGTTGCAGCGACCCCATCCAAGGACACCCAGCCACCAGAGAGGACAATGTGCTCACCCTCGCGAGGCTGACGGTGAGAGGCGCTTGCCAATTTGTGCGGCCCGCACCAGATGGTGCCTAAATTCCAATCACAATCATAGGCCGTTGTCTGTGTATTCAACAAGCATGGGATCTGGCCGTTGGCATCCTTAGCGTCGAGCGCGAGGGCTATCGTGACACGACGCACAAGGCTTACATGTGCACTCTTTGCTCTGGCATTCTTGGTCTTCACGAAACTGCCCCAGAGCTTTTTCACCCCATCTCTTTCCCTGGTGCTTGCCAACGGGTGTTGCAAGTTAGCAAGGAACTTAACTGTCTCCCACATTCTGTTTCGTACCGCGTCAAAGTCCTCCCCTTCTCTCTCCACAAACTTCAGCATGCCAACAGACCTCCTCGGCCCATACACGACGAGTTTGTTGCTGTCGATCAGGGACTGCAGGCCTTCCATGGAAAGAACCTCACCCGCCTCTTGCTCGATGATTGCACGCTTTGTGTCTCGGTGCCAACCTCCAATCACAATGGTTCTTTTCTCGTCCTCCGTCAGAGAGTCACCCCGATCAGGAGGAGGAAGTGGTTGCGTGGAAGCTTGCCCAGCATCACGTTTGCGAAGATACTCACCCCATGGATCAGGCACCCCGGAGGACTGAGGGCCAGTAGCACTGCCGGCTGCTCCAGATCTGGCGGCAGCAGACGGTTGTTTATTCTTGTCCTGCAGTTCAGACACCTGGACTTGCAACTTCTGGACATCCTTGGTGGAGCATCGAGATTCTTGTTGGTCTGGTCCTGCTTCTGTTTGTGCTGGAGGTTGTCCTTCTCGATGACCTTGGTTCTCGTGTCCAGGGCAAACATGTCCGCGGCTTGAACCTGTTGCTTCTGCTCAACCGTCTCCAGTCTGCCTTGGAAGCTACGCCATGCCTCTTTCATCTCCGACACATGACCCAAGAGGAGGTTCCGGAACTCGCTCAGGGGAGACGAGTCGGTAGGACAGGCGCGTTTGCTGGGACTCTCCTTGCGTTGTTCATCGTCGTCATCGTCGAAGGGGTCAGGAGGGGCGAGGGGGCTGCCGATCCCATAACCAGGATGATCATCGTCTCGCCTTCTCTTTTCTTGCTTGACCTGCATGAGCTGGGGTCCATCATTTTCTTCCTCTTCTTCAGCGATCTCAGTAGGGGACGGAATTTCGACCTGCATCGCCTGGAGGGCTTGCTCTCTCTGATTCATTTCACCCATCTCGAGGCAGCCAACTGACAGAAAGGCAAGGTCAGACAGACTTCACCCCTCACAGGCAGGAAGACCGTCACCCCAGGCAGGTGAATGGTCCCAACAACAGTCACCCCGGACAGAATCACGTAGAAGATCCCGAGCAACTGGCCGCCACGTCACCCCCACAGACTCCTAGGTCGTGCCGAAGGTCCCGAGCAACTGGCCGCCACGTCACGTTCGCAATCACCCGGATCAAGCAGTCCACTTCCAAGAACTGGCCGCCAGAGCACAAAGAGCAACAGCAGAATCAAGCCGAAGACGGTCACCCCAGCAAGCAAAGACCTCAGGAGGCCGGAATTCCTGAGAGGACGGGAAGGCCTTGGGGGAGCTTTCGAAACAGTCTTGGGACAAATGGCTTGAGCCAAAATGGCTTGAGCCGTAGCCATTTGGTTTAGGGTTTAGGGCTTAAGGTTAAGGGTTTAGGGTTTAGGGTTTACGGCTTTAGGGTTTAGGGTTTAGGGCTTAGGGCTCAGGGCTTAGGGCTTAGGGTTGCTTAAAGGGATCTGGCCCAGGCTGAGCTCTGATCCCCATAGGCAGGTAGGGTAGCTACCCAGACCTTTCCAACAACCCTTGATTAAGGAATAGACCTTCAATTTAGGGTTTAGGTTTAGGGTTTAGGGCCCATATATTAGATGATTTAAGGTATATTAAGGAATACCTCAACCCACCGAAACCCACTTTCTTGTAGGTTTTATTGTTAACCCTACTATGGGACTTATAGGGACCCGACAAAAAAGTAGGTTCTGGTGGGTTAAGGTATACCTTAAATTATGGTAGGGCCCATAATAGATGATTTAAAGTATATTCCTGCATTAAGGGATTTTGGAAGGTCTGGGTAGTTCTCTAATTAGGGCTTAGAGTTTACATAGGGCCTGGGTTCCTTAATGTGATCTGTAAGGGTTTCTGTAGGGTTTCTTTTAGGGTACTGTAACAATAAGGGCTCCCTGTCGGTAGTTTATGAACTAGGGCCCCTTTTTGGGTCCCCAAACTAGTTCGGGCACCTGGTGACGCTGTGGGCTTCAGGGTTTCGGGTATCGGAAGTGTTAGGGTTTAGGGTTTAGGGTTTAGGGTTTAGGGTTGAGGGTTTCGGAAGTGTTACACGATCATTTGTGTACGGATCGTTAGATCCCTGGTTTCAGGGTGATTTTCGCTACAACCCACTACCCGGCATGCAACCAACACTGATCATCTATTAATACGGGTGCCCCGGGCGTTCTAGCCTAAAACCAAAAGCTTCAGGGTTTAGGGTTTAGCAGGTGTGATGTGACGTGGTGCTGCCGCAAGTGTGAGTTTGATAGAGAACATTCCTCTCTCCATAGCGACTGGACTACCCGCTAAACTCCTAAACCGCTAAAACGCAGACCCTAGCAGCCCCCCCCCAAGTAGCCTCTGATCGAATCCTTAGTTATGATAGAAGATAGTTGGGGGTTTAGGTAACCCCGTAGACGCCTAGGCCCAAAACCCAAACCCCTCAACCCAAAGCCCCTGAACCCCAACCCCTGAACCCCCAAACCCTAAACCCTAAACCCTAAACCCTAAACCTCAAACTCTAAATTCACAGTGCCTCCGGAACTCGAGCGGGTGAAGGCCGAGGGGCCTCGCAAACGACCGAAGTCCCAAAGAGTCGTCTTTGCGGTTTAGGGTTTAGGGTTTAGGGTTTAGGGTTTAGGGGGTATACAAGACTCCCAATAGCTAAAGTAGTCTTTGAGGGGTATGTTATCGTATTAGCTGTGATAAGGAACCCCAAGGAATAACGTTGGTTATTCCCTAAACCCTAAACCCTAAACCCATTGATGGCTCAACATCGAGCGGCGTGGGATTTGGGCTGTATGTGCTTCAGGGTGCGTAGGGGGGCTACAGGATAGGCGGTGTAGGCTCCATGGTTTAAGGTTTGCGTTCTTGGGTTTAGGGTTCAGGGTTTCGGGTTTAGGGCTTGAACACAGGAAGGATCTTGTTCCTGACTTTTTGGCAGACGCATTCCTGAGTTCAAGGTGTCAGGGTGTCGGGACACGTCTTGAGCTGCACTGAGCTTGCATCCACAAAGCCAGAAGCAGGGGCCTTACCATCTAAAAACAGGTGTCGATGGTAAGAACTTCTAATATTACAATCAGGAGAAGGACCCGAAGGAAGAATCTAACCCAGATCCTTTCGCGCAAACGCGAACACAGGGCACATCCCATGCCCCACTTGCCGCTGGCACTGACTCGGGCTTGTAACCAGACCACTCGTACTTTCTGGGCGCCCTTCTTGATCATGACTGAGCCATGTGTCTCCTTCCAAGTCTGTGCGTGCCGCCCAAAGACGCACTGGGGGCACGTACGGTCGAAGCTCTTGTGACATTGACAGGTGCTCCCTGTAGATGAGCGGGGCTTGCGACCCTTGACCGTGACACTGGAAGTTTCTTTTGAAGACGTGGAACCATCATCTCCACACTGCTTTCTTTTTCCAGAGTCCATCTAGACTACCATCATTGAATTAGGTCCCAAAAGGCCATCCCTATTTTGGTATTGGGGACCTAATTCCATAATAGCAGTATATATAAATAAATAAATATAAATAAATATATATATATATATATATTATATATATATTAAATATATATATATATATATTATATATATATATATACTCTGCTTGCTCCTCGAAAGCTTTTCGTCTTTCCTCCTCTTCGGGCAGGAAAGAGTCAAAATCCTGCACCGCTTGCCGTGCCCTGCCTTCAGTCGAAGTCGACGACGAGCTGCCGCCGGACTCCTCGCCTGACTCGACCGACTCCGACTCAGAGACCAAGTCCGATCGCCGGTTCAGCCACCAGACCCAGTAGTCGGCCTCCTGAGCAGACATGACATCTGCCGGCTCTGCGGCCTCCACCGGGGCCGGCTCTTCCTCTTCCGGCACCAGGTCTGGCGACTCTGCACCATCCAGCACTGCATCATCTGCACCAACTGGCACGTCGCTCACAGCCCCGGACCCAAACAGACTCATAGCCATCAGCGCCATGGACCACGTCCACCCCGCCATCACTTGCATGATGGGGTCAGCGAACGGTTCCGTCGTTCCTAATGTGCCAGCATGCCCGTGAGCCTATGCGTTCATGTGCCTAGCTAAGGTACCCTGGCTGAGCTGACTGCTGTCTACGGACCCTCTAGGTAAATACTGATTATTCCGACCCTTAAACAAGGCTCGAGGGCTTAGGTTTTGCTTGGCTCTGAAAGCTCTGCGGTTTGGAAACTTCCACAATGCTAAAACGGTTTAGGGTTTAGGGCTTAGGGCTTAGGATTTAGGTGCCCTTCCTATGCTTCACAAGCTTGTGGAACGGGGTTTGTCTTTCTGAAGTCAACAACTTCTATGGGTGGAACAAGGTGTTCAGGATCCGGATGACGAACAACGAAAGAATTGCCCTGAACATCCCTGAACCCTAACACCCCCAAACTGCAAAACCCCAAACCACGAACGCTTAACCGCCTGAACTGTAACACCCAAAACCCAAAACCCAGATCAACGGACAACTCCAAACAGAACCCCAAGCCGCCCTAGACTATTAGCCCTAAACCCTAAACCCCAAACCCCTACACCCTAAACCCTAAACCCTAAACCCTGACTATACAAGCCCACACCGATCCAGAACCTCGGCCATCCGAGGTGAAGAGGGTGGAGCCTCCCAGGAGGACCCAGGCAGCAGGGTTTAGGGTTTAGGGTTTAGGGTTTAGGGTTTAGGGTTTAGGGTTAGGGTTTAGGGTTTAGGGTTCAGGGTACCCTACTCTAAGGGGCCTTGATGACTAGGAAAAGGCCCTAGAGTTATGTCCAAGGGGGTCCATATATACTTATATACTCGTATGGAACTATTTCCGAGAACCATAATAGAGATGGTCGTTCGGAACCTAGTTCCGTAATGGTAGTCTAGATGGAGTAAGGTACTCTACGGAGCTTTGGGCTTCGAGGATTCGGACTTTCAGAATTCCTGGGCTTGGGGGTGTTTGGGCTTTTGGACTCGTTCTGTGCTTTTCTGTTTGTCTTTTGTTTTAGGGTTTCGGGTTTTGGTTGTAGGATTTGGGGTTTAGGCTGAAGGGTTTAGGGTTCAGCTTTCGTTTGAACAATCTTTTGTTGCTTTGATGTTGAAAGTTGGCTGCCGTTTCTCACCTGCTCATTCTGTTGATTTGTCTCTCTTCTTCAGTGTTCTGGTTAATTTCGACATTCGTGTTCGATAGTTCCATGGCTTTTTCTAACACGAGATGCTGTCTGGTAAACACCACGCTCTGGTGTTTCGTATTGCCACTGCGACTGCTACCAAAAGTAGGCTAAACCAAGAGGGTCCAGACATACTACTATCATGGAATTAGGTCCCCAAGACCATAATAGGATGATCTTTTGGGGCCAAGTTCCATAATGGTAGTACATATATATATATATACATACATACATACATACATACATACATACATACATACACGCACACACACATACACACACACACACACATATATATATATATATATATATACATGAACCCTCTGGGTATAAGCCTTTTTTGAATCGGCGGCTCTCTCTTTCTCACTTCGTCGTCCTACTTGTCGAGTATAGCTGGAGGGTCCAGGGCCAAGGGTAGAGGGATTAATGTAGGGGTTTTAATGATTAGAATAAGGTTGTCGGGCTCCTTAGTATCAATATAAAACGGAGCCCTCAGAATAATTTTGGCAATTAGGAAGGCTTCTGGATTCGAATAGGGTGTATCTGTCGCACTGACCAGAAAACAGAACACACCAAGAGGGTGCATATATACCACTATTATGGAAGTAGGTCCCCAAGACCATAATAGGGATAGTCTTTTGGGGCCAAATTCCATAATGGTAGTCTAGATGGACCCTCTGGGATGGTTGCTTGCAGACCAAAACCGAAAGCCTCGAAATCCTGAAGCCTTGTCCCTACGGGTCCAAATAAACAAAGGGGGCCTTAATAATTGGAATAAGGCTTTGGTGCCCATTATACGATAATTTAATAAGGAATTCCCAAAATAGTAGTGGTAATCATTTCGGCCCCAATATTAATCCTTGTTGATGGTCTTTGGCACACCGACACACCCCAAAGTTATAGAACAACGACTACTTGGACCCTTAGGGTTTAATACACCCTAAACCCTAAACCGTTAACCCTAAACCCTAAACCCTTAGCCCTCAACCCTAAACCCTAAACCCTAAGCCCTAGAAATCCTGAAGCCTTGTACTTAGGAAACTCCTGACGACAAGGCCAGCCTCTGCGGGCGGGGGCAGCGGAGGGGACTCTTCCAGCACCTATTTGGTTAGGGCTTATGGCTTAGGGTTTCGAGGGTTTTGGTTTTAGGCTTTGGGTTTAGGGTTTGTGTTTATGGCTAAGGGTTTCGAGGGTTTACGTTTTAGGCTTTGGGTTTAGGGTTTACAGGTTTAGGGGCTTGGGTTTAGGTTTATAGGGCTTAGTTTGGAGTGTGTATGCAGTGTGTGCACGGGGAATTGGGCGCACCGCGTGCTTACGTCAGCATGTAGTCCCGCCCCAACCGGTGAACAGTTGCACCAGAAAGTAAGTCATCAATGCCAGTAAGAGGACCCTAAACCCTAAACCCTAACAGGCACAGAACCATCATAAAAGCTCTGATTGAGGCCGCAATAGAACCTTCAGGGCCTATCCTCGACCGAAAATCCCGAAAGGACCTAGACGCACCTTTCCCCTATCACACTCTCAATACAAACCATGCTGTCCCTGTCACGGGTACCTTGGGCGCCTGGCTTTCCTTAAGCCCTCAACTCCGTCCGAAACACCCCCAACTCTTAAACTGGGCTCTTGTTAAGGGATGTAATTTGAGCTACCATTATGAGGAAACCATCTGATCTACTATAGATCAATATTATGGTAACTTAACATCTAAATCCTTTAACAAGAACCTAGCAAACCCTGAAAGACCCCGTCAAGGAACCATACTCCTCGGACTCTTGGTCAGGTCAGTACCCTTATGACACCCTTCAGGGAACTCTCCATGAACAGACTGCGGTTGATGATATAAATCCTGCATTACCCATATATATATATATATGTATCAATAATT
Organism: Symbiodinium sp. CCMP2456; assembly: GCA_905221635.1. NCBI lineage: Eukaryota > Dinophyceae > Suessiales > Symbiodiniaceae > Symbiodinium > Symbiodinium sp. CCMP2456. The sequence continues at coordinate 42,144 of CAJNDV010020158.1, read as the reverse complement.
CCCATAGTTTAGGGTCCTTAAGGTAACGCAGGATTTTTCCATCAACAGTAGTACCCGTATATGCCCCTTGAACGAAGCCGAATCCCTAACATCCTGGCCTCAGATCAAATTCTAAAATCTACACCCCCAAACCTTTAAAGCCGCCACTTGGGCTCAACCCTAAACCTTAAACTCGAAACTCTAAACCCTATACCCTAAACCGAAGCCCCAAACTCGAAACCTTAAACCCTGAACCCTAAACCTTAAACTCGAAACCTGAAAGCCCTGTGAATTGGGCCCTCCATGCTCCCCGACCCTGCCAAACTCGCTTAATAAAGGAGTACCTATAGTCTCCATTGTCGTTGTTTTTGGGGATGCCCCTTAATTTTTGATTGGTTAAACCCAAAAAAGGAACTACAATGGAGACTACAGATCGACCTTAAATCATATGACAGATCCTATAAAGTCTAAGGTATACCCAGAGGCTCTATATACACTACCATTGTGGAATTGAGTCCCAAAGGACCATCCCTGTTATGGTTTTGGGGGCCAAATTCCATAATAGAAATATATATGGACCCTCTTGGACATTCTTGGGGCTTCAGATTTTGGACGGTGTTGCTTAGACCCTAAAACCTAAACCCACTACTGTTGATGATATAAACGATGCATTAGGTTAAGGACCCTAAAATATGGAAACTATGGCATATATTCCTTATTATGGGTAATGCAGGATTATATCATCAACCGTATTAACTTTAAACATGAAAACCTTAAAGGAACCCTTGAGGGACCCCTAAAAGAACCCTTGAATACAGGGTTTACCTATAGTCTCCATTGTAGTTCCTTTTTGGGGATGCCTTATAAAATTCTTAATATATAATTGGTTGAACCCAAAAAAGGAACTACATGGAGA
>CAJNDV010020158.1:16701-29036 GCA_905221635.1 Symbiodinium sp. CCMP2456 | reverse complement strand
GAGCCTGCAGGGTGCCGATGTTTGGGTCCAGGGTTGAGGGTTTAGGATTTAGGTTTTAGGGTTTAGGGTTTAGGGTTGAGGGTTTAGGATTTAGGATTTAGGGTTTAGGGTTCAGGGTTTAAGGTTTAAGATTTAGGGTTTAGGGTTTAGGGTTTAGGGTTTAGTTTACCAGCACCCCCCAAGTACCCTTGAATAGAGCCCTTATGGCCCGTAATAGTGGGTATTTAGGGTATAATAGAGGGTAGTTGGGGGGTGCTGGTAGGGTTTACGGTTTAGGGATTTAGGGCTTAGGGTTTTGGGGGCTTAGTTCGGGTTTAGGGTTGAGGGGTCTGGGGTTTTAGGGATTTAGGGTTTGGGGTTTTGGGGGCTTAGGGTTCGGGTTTTTTGGGGTTTGGGGTTTAGGGCTTAGGGGTTAGGGTTTGAGGGCTTAGTTAGGGTTAAGGGTTTAGGGGTTTGGGGTTGAGGGTTTTAGGGTTGGAGGTTTAGGGTTTTAGGGCTTCGGGCTTACGGTTTAGGGAGGGTTCTGCAAGCTGTTATATGGGTACCTATAGGATCCCTACTGTATGCTTTCATGCTTTGCGCTAGCTCTAAGAAGCAACGCTATTATCATTGAGGGCTCTGTAAGCTAACTACATTATAACCCGCCCCGCCCCCCCAACCCTAAACCCTAAACCCCCCCCGGCCAGGAGCCTCGTCTAATTTCGGGCCACTATGTCACACATCTTGAACCGGATGCTTCGAGCCCGAATTCGTCAAGTCAAGATGAGACATTAGGGACAGGGTCCAACGCACACCCTATAATTGGGGTAGCATAGTCCCTCTAAGAGGGAATCCGTTGCCCTTGAGCCCTTATATAGTAACATCCGTATGGTCATTCACATGCTGTTTTAGTTTTAGGCCCTACGATTTCGAACACACCGCCTTAAACCGTCTTGGAAGGTGAACACTGCCAATGCTAGCTTTTAGGGTTTAGGGTTTAGGGTTATATAAATCATGGTAGCAGTGACAGAAGCAGTGGTGCACAGCGGAAGAAAGCAGGGTAGCAAGTTGGGAGCCGGAAACCCCAAACCCTAAACCCACACTCCAAAGCCTGAACCCCTAAGTCTTTAGATCGGAAACGCCCTGAACTGCCAAGCCCTTGATGTAGATTTTCTGGACAACTCAAAAGCTCCCACAAAGCATGCTCGTTGAGCCGAGAACCCTCAAAACATGGGCTCTTACCCAAAGGGTCCAAGCACGTCACAATCGTAGGGTCCACTCATAGCAATGCCAGTCTAAGCCCAACGTCAAATACCGAATGATCAAGTAATGTAGGGGGCTGAATAATTACAATAGGTATTTGGAGTATATTATACTACAAATTCCAATAAGGAAACCCCCAAAAGACTATAGGTAATTATTAAGGCCCCTATAGTGCTTTGGACCTGTGGGGATAGAACCTACACCCTAAACCCAGATCCTTGTGCCCGGTCGCCTTCTCCCACTCGTCCACGGCCCCGGCCGCGGCCACGGCCCCGGCCGCGACCCCGTGCCGCCCCTGTATGAGGGATTTGAAAAAAGGATCGATAAATCCCGAAACCCCTCAACAATTACATAAGGTTTAGGACTTAGGAACTAAATCCCTAAACCCTGAAAAAAGTAAGGTTTAGGATGCAAGGGTTTAGGGTTCATAGTCCCTGAACCCTTAGTCCTACTGAATCCTAAACAAGAGGGTTTCGGATTTGGGGTTTAGGCTTGACTGGAGCCCTAGACAAACAGCAACCCGGAGTTTCAGCTTGTTTCCCTTCAACCCTAAACCCTGAATTTGGGGTTTAGGGGCTTGGTGTTTGGGGTTTAGGGGCTTAGGGCTTATGGTTTAAGTCCGTCAACCCCTAAACCCATAAAACCCGTAAAACCCTAAACCCCTAAACCACGTTCCCCTAATCTTAGAGCTTAGGCTCAGTGCCTTACCCTACGGGTCCAAGTACCTAATAATCATATACTCTCCCAAATATTAACCTAGATAACTACTCTGCGTAACCAAAGTACCTAATTATGGGGGCCTTTGGACCCTTAGGGTTAGGGCTGGGGTCTGGGGTTCTGGCAGCCCTAAGCGGGGTTTAGGGTTTGCGGGGTTCCGGGCTTAATGGGTTCAGGGTTTGGGGTTTAAGGGGTTTCGTGTTTAGGGCTTAAGGGGCTTAGGGCTTAGTGGGTTCAGGGTTTGGTGTTTAAGGGGTTTAGTGTTTAGTGCTTGAGGGGTTTTGGGCTTCATGGGTTTAGGGTTTAGGGCTCAAGGGGTTTAGGGTTTGGGGCTCAAGGGGTTTAGGGCTTAATGGGTTTAGGGTTTAGGGGCTTCAGGGGTTTAGGGCTAAGTGTTAGGGTTTAGGGCTTAAGGAGTTTAGGGCTTGGGATTTAAGGGGTTTGGGGTTTAAGGGGCTTAGGGGTTTAAGGGGTTTGTGGGTTAAGGGGCTCAGGGGTTTAAGGGGTTTGGGATTCAAGGTGCTGGATGTCGGGTTTAGGGCTCGTAGGGTCTAGGGCTTACCCACAGCTGTATGACGTGCAGCAGTTCTCTCCTCGCCGGGTTTCGTCTTCGCACTACCTTAAGGCTTATAACTTACCCCTGGGCCCTAACCAAGGCACAAATTAGAAACAAACTGAAACCGCAGAACCCTAAAACTCAGAGCACATTTCTATGTTAGGTATCCACCAGAACAGTACATAGGACCCTTTGAGATTCTGAGGGAAGCATTGAATGATAAAGACTACAGGTGCGGACGTGTGTGAACTCTGAAGCACGCCCTGAAGCCCGAAAACGATCAACGTAATGTGGGGGGCCTTAATGATTAGAATTGGTTTTTGGGGTATATTCTCCTATAATTCTAACGTGGAGCCCCCCCAAAAAAATAGTATAGGTAATTATTGAAACCCGTACAGTAGGCCTCCAGCGTCAGCCGCGGCGTCCGACAGCCTGGCACAGGCGTGGTTGCTTGGATGGCTCGAAGATTGTTGGATAGGTATGTGGATGGTTCTCTAAGTGGGGTCCCTTTAACATCCTTTTTCGTAAGGGTGAGAAGAATAATATATGTATAATATATATATATAGATATATATATATATAGATGTGTACACATATTATGTGTATATATATATATGATTACACTACATAGTCTGCTTGAACCTTGTTGAATGGTCTTTGCAAATAGCCCCTCTTACTTGGCTTGACGAGCCCCACGGTGCTACCTCCAAATACCCAGGCTCAGACCCCTAAACCCTAAACCCTAAACCCTAAACCCTAAACCCTAAGACCCCTAAACCCTAAGACCCCTAAACCCTAAACCCTAAACCCTAAACCGTGCTTAGACCCCAAACGCCAGTCCCTATGCTTCGGCTCCGAGCCCTAAAATCGCGTGGTTTAGGGTTTAGGGTTCAGGATTTTTAGAGTTTAGGGTTTAGGGTTTAAGCTAAGGGTTCACATCTGAGTTGCATGGTTTCCTCATGATCAGGCGCAAGATTGGCAACCAAAGAAGGGAACTGCATTGGAGAGTACAGGGCGTCCTTGGCAACAGCTTGTCAGACTCTGCAAAGCACTGGAGTAAACGTTTATACACGGGTAGTTCTCTAAATAACGGCCCCTGTTTTCGGAACCCAATAGAAGGCAGCAGATACTAACCTACAAAACTACCAAAGTACCTATTGAGTGGTTGCTTTGGGCCCTTACAGGGCTAGGCTTTGGGATGCCAATGGCTACAGGGACTATACCACGCGGGCAGGATCTACGGACATTTACCGGGCTGCGAACTTCTCTCGGATTGCAATATGGGAGTTTCTGAAAATTAGGGGTACCTTATTTTGGGGTCCTTCTAAAAAGGATCACCCCTATTTTCGGAAGCTCCCATATTGCAGGCTGAAGGGTGCGCCCTACGAACCTGTTTAGGGTTCAGGGTTTAGAGCTTTTTTCGAATGTGATCCCTGCCTCACACCACGCAGTCAACCTCTGCGCCCACGTCTTTGCACGAGAACCAGCCATCTCGAAAAGATGACAAGACGGAGCAAGAGTTCAGCCAACAAAAATGCTTCATGGATGGAGGGCTGATGCTGCTGCGCCATGGGGGAGACAAACTTCTCAGGCCACTGAAGGCCGACTTGTTCAACTCTTTGACCTTTGCGGTCGCCACCTGGAGGCTTCAACATCTTTCTTGGCACTGCGTTTCAGCCGGCCATCCATGCAGGTAGTCAACTGCTTCGATGCTTTTAGCATCTTCTCGCATCGTGCCCCTGACGGCTTTTTCATATCCTTCCACAGGGATATCTGCCATCGCTCGCTTTGCCTCTAAAGGCACCTGTGTCTGGTGGTCTGCAAGCTTACCAACAAACAGTAACAACTATCCAACGTAAAGCCACATAAAGCCACATAAAGCAGGAACACCTCGGTGACTGACTTATGAAACCACAACAGCTAGGATTTGGGTTTAGGGCTTGTGAATATAAAGATCTGAGCTTTGGGGTCTAGGGATTGTTTCGGGCTTCGGGTTTAGAGTGTGGGGCTTCAGCGGGATCGGCCCTAAACATAAGCATCCTACCTTTGGGGGAAAAGGGCTTCCTACACTATCCTGGGATTTGGAAATTCGTTTCAAACGAGTCGAAGCTGAAAATATCTGAGAACTGACCCAAGTTGAGATGAGTTCTGCCCAGAGAATCAAAACCCCTCTCATGAAGGAATCGATCTTAAACCTTATTAGGAACCCTACTATAGTCTAAGCTGTATTCCTAAAACCCTATACCCTAAACCCTGCATGATTTTTTTGTAGAAACCCCGAGCCGAGGAAGGCGCTGAAATGGATTTCCGGTGACGACGCGCTCCTTCGGACTGCACAACTTGGAAGTTTGCCCGGTAGGCTACCAAAGTTCAGGCTTTTCGATATTTCCCCTAAACCCTAAACCCTTAAACTCTAAACCCTAAGACCCTAAACCCTAAACCCCTGAACCCAAACCCTACAAAAATGTCGGACACCGGAGTTGTATGGAATACCGGACACCAAAGAACCTACCTTTTTCGGGACCTGTTTTCAAGAAACCATAATAGGGAGCCCTAAAAGGGGTAGGTTTGACCCTAAACCCTAAACCCTAAACCCTAAACCCTAAACCCTAAACAGGTAACCCTTATTCCGTCGGTTGTTGGATCCCCAGGTGAGGCGTTGTTGGAGTTACGTTTGCTGGCGCCTTCTTCACGGGAACCTCATGTTCAGGATCCACCTATGTTGCAGGGTTTAGGGTTTAGGGTTTAGGGTTTAGGGTTTAGGGTTTAGGGTTTAGGGTTTAGGGCCTTCTGAATCCATCCAGGGAAGCTAGGGTATCTCAACCTACCAAAACCCCCTTACTTTTTGTGTAGGGTCCCTTTGAAATCTCCATTAGGGTTGATAGTAAGAACCTGCAGTAGGTTTTGGTATATAGTCTTAATGTTGGCATAGACCCCGAGACCCCAAACCCTAAACCCATAGAGCTTTCAGTGTAATTTGCCGTGTTGCTATTGAACACCCCACACGCCTACATAGACTGGCACCGAAACAACAAGCTCCAGATCCAAGCAACCACCCCGAAGCCCAAGAAGCCTAAACATTTTAGATCATTTTAGGGTATTAGGGTTTTGGGTTTAGGGTTTATAGGGTAAATCATGAACCCTATATAATCCCCAACCCCCTAAAGCCTTAAAGCACCCCAATACTTGGTCTTAGCCGCGAAACATGTTCACACGGTTGATGATGTAAATCCTGCATTACCCATAATAAGGAATTTATTATAACATAATACCCGTAGTTTGGGGCCCTTAAGGCAATGGAGGATTTATCTCATCAGCCGTAGGGCCTGACCAATTGCACCAGGCCGAGGTCTATATCACCTGCAGTCTCCATTGTAGTTCCTGTGGGGATTATAACTATATAGGATCCTAAATACATATATTGGTTAAACGTAAATGGAACATCAATGTAGACTCTAGGCCTAGGATACTCATATCAAGGAGCAAAACGAAATAATTAGTAATGGCAGGTATGCCGACGCGAAAGTAAAGCATTTTGATGTTCTATGTACCTATATGGGGGGACTTGCCCAAACCACAATCGTAGTTCCTATTTTACAAAACCTACACTCTGCGATATAAGGTAGGGTCCTATGGGTGTATCTGTGTCTTAACACGCAGGTACGTACTTGCACCTCGGAAGTTACACCCTCGACGCGCGACAGTGAGAAACCCGTATACCCTTAACCCTATAAACCCCTAGACCCTGAACCCCTAAACTCCGAACCCCTAAACCCCAAACCTGTAAGCACTGCTCCCCAAGCTTTTTCGCTAACTCTGGCGACGTCGTCGGTGGGAGCTTCGTCTCGAACCTGTCTGATCTTTATAGGTTTAGGGGTTTAGGCCCTTAAAGCCTAATTCCAAGGTGTCATGCTTGTCTTGGGTAGCAGGAGAGTTGAAGATGCAGGGAGGAGTACCTATGGGTCTATGTACAGAAATAGTATAGCATACACTCTGGTGCTTCGGGCCTTTGTATCTGCTGTTTCGGTACATGTACGCTGAAGAATATGCGAAATAGGGACCTTGCTAATCAAAATCTTTTTTTCGTGTAGCATATTTAGGGATCAAGCGGAACCCAAAGCCGGTATAGACTTGGTGTTCGGTTTCTGAATAGTAGACGCCCGTAGAAGAATCGTCTTGGCCGCTTGAGCGAAAATGCAAAAGCGATGCCCAAAACCCAAAATCCCTAAACCCTGAACCCTAAACCCTAGGTTTCTAGCACTAATTGCAAAAACCACTCGCCCAACCCAACCAAAACCAACCAGAGCGTAGATGTGCGGTTTGTCTGGGTCTAAAATCCACAAAATATTAGGATCCATATACGGATCCCTGACAAAGACCTGAGGTTTCTGAAACAGGTTCCGATATTATACTAGGAACCCTCTAAGACCCCACCAATCTGACTAGGATGACTGCCAGCGACCGATCGGATGCGGTAGTTGCAGAAGCTCGCAGCACACGACCCTTAACCTCCAGGTTAAAAGGTTTAGGGTTTATAGGGTGTAAGGTTTTTAGGGTTGAGGCTAAACCGGAAGTTGACAACAACGATCGGCTTAAGTGTAAAGCCCTAAACCCTAAACACAAAGTGTTCAAGTTGTCCCAGAAGGATGAAAGCCCTCCCGGCTAGAAGAGTCCAGAGATACAGCGTGCCTAAGTGGAAAAGGAGCCCTACCTTAACAACCAAAAAACCCTTAGACATGGGGGCCCTCTACCCTTAGACTATGAATCCCTATTATTGTATATGAACCTTGACCCGTTTTAGGCTTCATCTCGACCTTAAGGTACCTTGGGGCTTCGAGTTTGAAGCTTCAGGTTCAGACAGGCTCCAAATCCCGGTATCTGGGAGGTGTATACATCAACCACGAAACCCTACCCCTCACATCGTAGCCCTTCCTTTAAAGTAGCCCCTTACGGGTAGCCGAAAAAACCTACATTTTAAGGAGCTATATATATATATATATATATATATAGAAACCAGAATAAGGAACCCAGGGAACTGGGTTGAGCCCCCAGCCCCTGCGAAAAAAATAAGGGCTGAGGCCTCGACTTGAAACTTGGCGCTTGGGAAACTCCGACTTGCGCTGCTGTGCTAACCAATGGCTTCAGACTCAGCCCGAAACCCTACATCCTGAGCAAGCTAGACATTCAACTTTGAAGCCGTAGACCATGAGGCTTACAGCCTTCCACCCGAAGCCGTAAGTTGTCCGCTGCTCGCTGCTGACTTCTTCGGAAAGGGTGAAACTTGCACTGTCCCGACGCCCAAGCCGAAGAGGACTTGACACGACTTGTACCTGGGCACCTGGGGACCTGAGGACCTGAGGGCCTGAGTGCCACTACGGACCTGCCTGCAAAGACATTGCCTGCCTATAAGTCTAGTTCATCAGTCGTGCCTTGCAAACTCCTGAGGAAAAGGGCTGGGCCGGCGCAGAGCCTCAAGACCAGCAAACCCTAAAACATCGCAAAGGAATGCTGTAATGGCGTCCAAGCACACATTGCCCGGTCACGTCACGCGCGCAAACTCTCCGAGCCGTGTCAGGGCAATTTGAAGGCAACTGGAAGACAGAGTTGCACTTAAAACACGGAGGGGACTTTTCGCAAACTCCATCGCGGGAGACGAGCAGTAGCAGCGACCACTGGGCACTTGGGAACCTCATCAAAACAGTCAGTCGCTGCCTCTGTTTGTGCTCGGCCCTTGCTGGCCCCCCAAAAGTGAAGGTCTGCTTGGGGAGGCCTCCGAAATGCAGGGCATGTGCTCAGCTGGATTGCCTCTCGGCCAGGGAAGCAAGCTGCCGAGAGACCTTCGTCAAGTTCTGGTGATTCACTCCGAGCTCCAGCTTCAGTTCCTCGATGTGGTCTTCCAGTTTGCGCTTGCGTGATTGCAAGTGTGGTGCCTGCACTTCTTGGATCAGCTTGCTCATCGGCACAGCATCTTGTGTAGTTGTTTGGGTCATATGGCAGGCCGCCTGCAGCACAATCATGTCGCCGAATCTGACTTTATCCCAGGCAACAGCAGCTTGCAAGAGCCAGAAGCTTCCAAGAGGGTGGTCAATCGGGGCAGTCTTCTGCAGGAGCTCTGGCACACTCATCTCCAGGAGTGCAAGATGTTCGGTCTCGTACGCAAAGAAGCCCACGCCCATTGCTGTGGTGCTGGAGGAACACAAGGGAAAGACGGTGTCCGAGTGGACCTCCAGAACAAACGGGTTCAGATGCTTTGCAGCACTGAAATTGCGAGCCAAGCAGGCCAGGAGAGGCCGGGTGTCCTGCTTAGAGAAGTGAATGCCTTCACCGTTGGCCTTGTCGGGCACTGGGACTGCCACGTAACACGTAAAGGCAAGCGGTGGCCCCAGGCTGAATTCTACCATGAATTTGCGGTGCAGCAAACTCCAAGATGAAGCATCGATCAGGGGAAGGAGCGTGCATCTCCTGTGTGTGCGGCACAATAGTGCAACTGCTTGGAAAAATCTACGCCTTCACACGCTTGATCATTGCCTTGACCACGTCGCTCATTTGTTCCATGATCCGGCGCACTTCCACCACTCCAGCACGTGTGCATTTGCAGCACCTCTAGCGAACCTCTGGAGACGTCGGGGCCTGAACCTGAGGACCTGGGGCCCTGGGTGCCTGCGAGCCAAAGAAGGGGCAAGCAAGGCAACAGCTCACAAGCTAGTTTGCCTCTCAACAAATTCTGTCATGGATGACTGCATCGAAGACTCCTAAATCATGCCAGGCGGGCCTTCGCAAGAGCTCCTTCTTGTTGAGCAGACCTGTGGGCCCGGGGAGCTATTCTGTGCCTGGGGCCCTGAATAGCAACGGCAAGCAACAGAAGCATCCACGAGGCCCAGAAACGCCAGAAAATTAAAATTCACTTGAAAGCTCAACCTAGAAAAGGTAGGTCTTTTCGGCTACAGGTATAGTAAGCCATGAAACCAACTTCGCCCTAATGGCCCAAAACCTAAACTTCAACGCTTCTTGAACCTTCAGAGGAGCCTTGACCGGGATCCCTTTCAGAGCTCGTAAAGGAGCCGTAAAGCAGCCCTTCCAGGCCTTACATCAAGGAACCTGAAATCGAGAGCTTGCAGCCTGGATAAGACGGCAGGCAGCGGTCGCAGTAGATTGGCAGGCCGCAAGTGCCCTCCGAAGAAGGATAGCATGCTGTTGGGTTAGGATCCAGGTTCCTTTAAGGGATCCTTTAAGGGATCTATGGGGTTTAGGGTTTAGGGTGCCCAGACCTTCCAAAAATCCCTTAGTTAAGGAATATACCTTAGACCATATCCGCGGTCCTACTATATTCTAAGATATATTATACCTTCCTTAATGGATTTTGGAATGTCTGGGCATAGAATAGAAGGCTTGGGTTCTGGGGTTAGGGCGCAAAGCTGTACGCGTCTCAGGTTTAAGGGTGTCGCTTTGAGATTTGGTGGGTTTGGGTTTCAGGTTTTGGGGCTTTCAGGGACCACCTTGGTCTAGCGTAAACCCCTAATCCTTAAACCCTAAACCCTATGCCCCTAATCCTTAAACCCTAAACCCTAAGCCCTACTTTACCTTGAGACCCAGTTCGTCCGATTTTAGACCTGCCGAACTCCGTCGTCCGAGGGACAACCCCACACCCGGAAGCTTAGAGTACTAAGTCCTTTGACCTAAATCCTCAGGGTCCCAAGGACCCGATAACCATATACGTGGGTTTAGGATAGTAGCTATGCAGCTTAATGACCGGGAATGTATATGATTATCAGGTACTTGGACCCTGAGCAAAACCTGTCTCTACTCATTCCCCTTAGAAGAGCTACTCGTTTAGGCTTCAGCGCCCACCCGACACCCTAAACTCTAAACCCCTAAGCCCTAAACCGGTTAAGGCTTCAGGCTTAGGTATTCGGGCTCTTATAAGCCCCCGGAAAGTAACCTCATATAGCAACCCTCTATAGTATCCTTTCTAGCTCCCGTGTAGTAACCTTAGTGTTCGGGTTCACTTGCCACAGGAAATGAGTCAAACATAGCAGAACTCCTAGGCCCAGAAGGGAGACCCCTTACAGGCTTCTTAACCCTATAGTTTAGGGTTTAGGGTTTAGGGTTTAAGGTTTAGGGTTTAGGGTTTAGGGTATACTTACGGCTCTCTTCAAAAGGGCTTTATGTAGACGATCTACATCCCCAAGGGCCCGCTAATCCTAACTCCGAAGCGCAAGATCAATAGAACTAATCGTGAACATAGGAATGAGAACATCGGATCAGTACTCACAATAGGAATAGCGAATGCAACAGCAAGGCCTGTTGCATTCACTATAACTTTTGCTGTTGCTATAACGATAGCAGTAGAAAACACTGTGTAGTTGTAGTGGTAGTAAAAACTGACAACCAGAGCAATAATGGTGATCATTATAGTAAAGAAGCAATGACAAACAAGCTTAACTTTCCAGCCTTACTGCGAGCCAATTTTCCACTCGCATCAACTCGTCAGCACCCCTCAGCTTCAGAGGCAGCCGTCTTCGGACATCTGTGGTTTTCCCAGAGGGTCCCAAATACCCAAAACAGCAGAAGTTAAGTCGCGGTAATGAGGGCTTTCTACAGGAACTGACAGTAACCCCTGAGCCCAGAACCATAAACCCTAAGCCCTTTCTAAAAAGCTTGGCCATCGGTGTAAGCAGACCCCCAAAGACAAGTTACTAGCGCTCTGTTGCTCCGGCCAACTGGAAGGCTTCTTGGAGCTACTTACTTGGAGGCCCAGGGACTCAGTAAGTCGGGTTATAAGTAGGGGTAGAAGTGGGTGTAATTCCGTTTAGGGTACTTACAAGTCTATTTATAACCTACTTACTAAGTCCCCTGGCCCTCTAAAAAAAGGTTGCCCTTCCCCTTTAAGGAACCTATGAAGTTACTAGGGCCCCCGGATCCAGGAAGCAGGGGCTTAGGGTTTAGGGGTTTAGGGGTTGTAGGGTTTAGAGGTTTCGGGTTTAAGGTTTCTTTTAGGGATTTAGAGTTTCGGGTTTACAGGCTTACAGGGTTACAGGATGTACGGGTCAGGGCTGACGTTGTAGCAGTTGCCCACCGCTGCCCGAAGCTGCTCTATCTCCTTCTCACTCAGCGGAATCACATCCGGGAAATGGCGTGGGCAGGTGTCCCCTTGTAACAGAAGGTGGAGCGAAAAAATGACAAGGTGACATACCCTACCACCAGGGAATGTCGTCAGTGTCCAGCAAAACACAGCCTTGACCAAAATCCCTGACACCGCCAAAACCAAGTCCCTGGACCCTTGTAACCCTCAACACGTAACCCTTATAACATCTTATGACCCTAAACACCCTTATAACCCTTATAACCGTGAAGCCCAAACGCCTTAGCCCCGAAACCCTATACCAAACGCTGGAGGCAGAGGTCCCACGTCACACTTGCACTGTTAAAAGTGCGTAAGCTTGAAACCCAAAAGAAAACAAGTACTAGTGGGCGACGTCATGCAGACCGCCAATGTTGTCAAACAGTAATTGTTCCACACCCTAAGGGTGCAAGTACCTAACAATCATATACCCTTCTGAATACTAACCTGCAAAACTAAAGTACATGATTAATAGGTCCTTTGGACCCTTAGGGATAACGGTGTAATCTTGCAATGTTGCATTACGCGGGTCCCACGGGCATGATGCAGACTTCTGGTTTATTCGCATCTGCCCGGCTGCAGGGGTCGCAGGTTCCCTTTCCCTGGTTTGCACTGGAACAGCGGAACAAAGCCTCTACCTTGGGGACCAAAATAAGACCCTCATAAGTAGGGGCCCTGCACCCTTATACTATGAATCTT
>CAJNDV010020158.1:3969-16601 GCA_905221635.1 Symbiodinium sp. CCMP2456 | reverse complement strand
ATGTATGTATTTATGTAAATGTTTATGTGTATATGTATAGATGTATAGGTGTATAGATGCATGTATGTATGTATATCTATACATATATATATATATATATATATGTATTATATATATATATATACATGTATATATCTAGAATCTATATGTATGTATGTGTATATAGATATAAGCAGATGTAAGGCTCAATACTTGGGACTTATAAAAAGAAACTATAATAAGGAACCCTAAAAAGGTAGGTTATTTGGGGCTAAGGTAGGGCTTATATAGGGTTTAGCGTTTAGGTTTAGGGTGTTAACGGTTAGGGATTTAAAGTTTACGGTGTAGGGCAGGAAAGTGCATGTTGACGGTCATCCGTGAACCCTCAATCTGCAACCTTCAAAGTCCGATTTTTGGTTTTCTAATCCCCCCTCTTCTCCTTATGTGTCCGCGTATAGAGACTACCCAGAAACAGGGAGACAGATAGAATAGCTGTATCTACTGCGTCACAACAGTGAGGACATTCCAGCTTGTTGCTTTTGTTGTTACGGAAAGCCCCTAAACCCTATATACGCCCTAAACCCTAAACCCTAAACCCCTAAACCCTAAACCCTAAACCCTAAACCCTAAACCCAAAGGTCTAAGCCCCTAAACCCCTGAGCCTCAAATCCCCCAAAGACCTTCCGGGAGCGTGGAGATGATCAGTTGAAGGCCGCGGACATGCCCCACACCCCCCCAATGGATTCGGCCTTCAGATTTAGAGTTTAGGGTTTAGGGCTTAGGGTTTAGGGCTTAGGGTTTAGAGCTTAGGGTTTAGTGCTTAGGGTTTAGAGCTTAGGGTTTAGGGTTTAGGGTTTAGAGTTTAGGGGCCAGGGTTTAGAACCCTAAAAGCCCCAAACCCCTTATAGATCCCTTTTGGGGACACCCGATACCCCCCAACCGCGTCATAGTCCCTTTTGGTGGGAACCCGAAACCCTCAACCCGAAGACCCTTATAGGTTCCTTAGCGGCAACCCTAAGCCCTATTATGAAACCCCAAGAAGCCTTACAAACTTATAGACCCCTCACCGAAAACCCTAAACCAAAGCCAAAAGATACAGCCAGGCGACACCTAAACCCTACACCTCAAGACCGTCATGGATTCCATAGATGCAACCCTACACTCCTAGGGCAAAAGAGATGCAACCCTAAACCCTAAACCCTAAACCCTAAACCCTACACCCTAAACCCTACACCCTAAACCCTAACCCTAAACCCTAAACCCTACACCCTAAGAGATGCAGCCAGCCGACAGCCCGCCGATTCGCAGCGGCAAGGGCAGCTCAAAGCCAAGTCAATCGACCCCGGATTCAAGGGATCCTCCCAGTCGTCGACCTGAGCTCTTGTTTAGGGTCCCTTTAAGGGTTTAGGGTTTAGGGTTTAGGGTTTAGGGTCTAGGGTTTAGGGTCTAGGATTTAAGGTTTAGGGTCGACCTGAGTTGTTTGGGTTTCTGGGTTCCTGTTTAGGGTTGGGTGCGGCTCTTAATGTAGGGGCCTGAATAACCATTAGAATATGGCTTGGGGTTTAGTGTTTAGGGTGTGGCTCTGAATGTTTGGGCCTTTACAATTGTTAGAATAGGGGCTTAGACTCCTTGTGAGTATAGATATCATAAGGAACCCTAAGGAAAATATAGGTAACGACTTAGGCTTCTATATTAGGGTTTCTGAGTTTCCGTTGAGCGGTCCATGTAGGGCTCCAAGAGTTTAGGGTTCCTAGGGTTCCTTTTCCAAGGGCTCTTTTTTCTGTTTAGGGTATAGGGTTTGGGGTTTGGGGGACCCTTATACCCTAAACTTTTAAATCCTAGACCCAAACCCTAAACCCTAAATCCTAGACCCTAAACCCCAAACCCTAAAAATTGCACCCTAAGCCCTAAACCCTGGACCCGAAACCCCAAACCGAGCCTCTAAAAGATCTAATTATGACTCCTCCCAGACGTCGACCTTGGCTTTTTGTGGTCTTGCTTGGAGGCCCAGGGGACTTAGCAAGTCGGTTATAAGTACCCCCTGATCCATCAGATGTCCTTAATAGGAGTCCTTTCACGACCATGATAACGACGGTGTTACGCTTGGAGGCCCAAGGGACTCAGTAAGCCAGCTATAAGTAGGGTTATACTTGGGCTAACTCCATTTAGGGTACTTATAACTCTACTTATAACCTACTTACTAAGTCCCCCGGGCCTCCAAGTGGGGTGCCGCTAACAGGGCTCCTTTAAGGGTTTTGGGGGGGGGATCTTAGGGTCCCTCTTTTCTGACTTCTTTAAGGGCTCATAGGGTTTAGGGTTTCTATGGCTTACGGCTTATATGGGGTTTAGGGCTTAGACCTGAGTTCTTATGGTTTTTAGGGCTCCTCCTTTCGGGCTCCGTTAAGGGTTTATAGGGCTTAGGGTTCAGACCTGGGTTCTTTTGGTTCTCAGGGTTCCTTGACTGGGGTTCCTCTTCAGGTGTAAGGTCTGTAAGAGATCGATGAAGACTAAGGACTACCCAAAATCCTAAACCCCGAAGCCCTAAACCCCAAACCCTTAAACCATAAACCCTAAACCCCTAAACCCTAAATGAAGGCTTCATGGTTTGGGGGTTATGGAGATGCAAGGGGTGTTCACAGTCAATGACCCAAGTTTTTCGGTAAGGGATTTACGGGGTTCCATAGCGACTCTTACATAAACACTACCTTACCCTACGAAAACCTGCCTTTCTGTGGGCTCTTATTATGAATCTTCTCTTCAGAACTTATAGGGACCCTACAGAGGAAACAGATTTGAAAGGACAAAAAGTAGTAGGATCTTCGTTACTTGTTGTCAGGAACGCAGCTTTAGCAAGCCGTTCCCTTCGGTGCCTCTTTCGGTGTTGCGATTTAGGGCTTGGGCTTTATAGGACTTAGGGTGTTAAATTTGTGCTTAGGGTTTAGGAAACCCTAAACCCTAAACCCTAAACCCCTAAACCCTAAACCCTAAACCCTAAACCCTATTAGATGTCTTATGAGGTGACTTGCAAACTCCGAATGAGGCTTCACAGTTTTTTCTAGGGCTTTCTTCAACAACGCTCCGGAAGAGCCCTCAACAGCCAGCGCTTTAGACGAAGCTGCGGCCACATCCGAAGCGTTCAGTGGCAGGACATCGTATCCGTAGAAGCCTGTTTTGGGTGTTGGGCTGAAGTTGTTAAGGAGTTTTAGGGTTCAAGATTTAGGGTTTAGGGTTTAGGGTCTAGGGTTTAGGGTTTAGGGTTTTGGGGTGTTGGATTGATCTTGTTCGGGTCTGGGGCTTAAGGGGTTCTAGGGCTCAAGTTTTAGGGTCTGCCGACATGAAAAATGTCGTAATGTAGGAGCCCCAAAAGCTGGTAAGGTCTTTCCTAGATCTATGTGCCCAAAGCGTCACGCCTGCTGGAACTGTGCCAAGTGGGGCATATGGATCTCGAGGTACTTAGATAGTATATGAGTAGTTCTCTGAATTATGGTCCCCTTTTAGGCCCCCAAAATAGCACGGCACAACCTAAAAGGGACCCTAAATTGGAAAGCTGCCGATAAAATTAGGGTCCTTTTTTAGGTCCCCAAAAGAACACGGCACACATACAAAAAGGATCCTATACCGGACCCTAATTCAGAGAACTACCCATTTACTTACGGGAGCCTTCGGACAGCAAAAGGGTTTAGGATTTGGGTTGCAAGTTTAGGGTTTAGGGTTTAGGGGTTTGGTGAACGGCTTGGGGGCGTAAGGGTTAGTTGGAGCAGGGCGTGTCGAACAGATAGGCTGTTTGGGGTGTTAGGGTTTCGGTTTTAGGCTTTAGGGTTTAAGGCTTAGTTAGGGCTTACGGCTTAGGGTTTGGGGTTTCGGTCTTAAGGCATAGGGTTCAGTAGGATTCGGGGAAACTTCCTTGATATGGATCATAACTGAGGTTCGCAATGCTACGGCCCTGCAGCTCAGGCAAACCGCCTGCACCCCAAACCTTACACAGCCTTTACCTCAGTTTGTTGAGTGGGCTTAGTTATAGTCTGGAGACCTGAACAAGTAGAACAGGTTTTGGTGCATGTCAGAGTATAACAATTTAAGGACCACAACGGGGGGCTACCACAGAGTATTCCGAAACCCACCTAGACCCCCACGAAAATTCTTAGATGATCCAACTATTCAATCTCCCGACGACTAGGGCTTGAATGGGCAAGAACCCTACCTACTTAAACCCTAAATACTAAACCCTTACTTACAAACAATTTCGGGTCGGGGTCGTCTAAAGAAGCCTAAAACAAAACGAACCCCAAATCCCTACAACCTTCAAGCACTAAAACCCTGAAGCCAGAACGCACACCCTGAAACCACAAAGCCGAAACGGTTTAGGGTCATAGGTCGACTTAGGTAGGCGGGCTTCAGCCGTGAATCTGTGCCATCTTCGGTGCCCAGACTGCAGGCCTAGTGCCATTTAACCTTAAACCCCAAGCCCGGACCCCAAACTCTAAATCCCAAGCCCTGAACCCTAAACCCCAATTCCCCAAACTCTGAACCCCAAACCCTGTGTAGGGAGTCCTTCGGGAGCACACTTGCTCTCCTCCGGCAACGACACCGGGACGGCATCGGGATACCTCGGGGAGTTCTCCTGGTTTTGGGTTTTGGGTTTAGGGGCTGAGGGGTTCAGCGGCTTAGGGGCTTAGGGTTTAGGGTGTAGGGTATAGAACTTTAGTGCCAACCTTCTGAACACAAGTAGAGTGCTGGGGGTTAGGATGGGTTATGATTCTGAGAAGGACCACAAATACTCTTACAGTACTACTTCTGACTTCCATGCTAAACTCGCTAAGCCAGACACCAAGAGCCCGCAGTTTCGCCTGTGCAAAACAAGCCTAAGCCCCTAAAATCCCAAACCCTACACCCCAAACCGCATGCTGATCACTGCCAAGATGCGACGGTGCCTGGAAGTTCAGGTCGTCCTTGGAGGGTTCTATAGATGGGTGGTTGTCAAAATTATGGTCCCTTTTGTGGTACCCTAAATAATAGGTGCCGTATTGTATTATAATAAGGACCCAAAAAGGGACCATAATTTTGACAACCACCCAGATGGTTCCTGTATGGGTGCTGTATAAGGATTCCTTTGAAGCTGCACATCGGGTTCCAGAAGGGTTTAGGGTTTAGGGTTTATGTAGGGTTTAGGGTTTAGGGTTTCGGGTTTAGGGTTTAGGGTTTAGGTTTAATGTAGGAGCGTTTGTCTTTCCTGGGCAACGAGCCAGTGCAAGTTGTGCCGGTTTTATTCGAACCTCAAACAGGGCAGGTGCCCATAAAACCAACTCCCTAAACCCTAAACCCTAAACCCTAACTTAAGGCAGCAAAGCTTCGATGAAGAGAGATCCCCAAGCATGGATCACCAAGACGGACACGACTGCTGCGCGCCGCATGGCATTTTCGAGACAAGGAAGCGACAGCCGAGCGATCTCCCAGGCGCCCCGGTTTCTGTGGCGTGGCGGTGATGCTTAGAATAGCTTGAAGATACCCTTAAAGGGAACCTTACTATAGAGCCCTATAGTACCCGTCTTGAGGGAACCCTACTACAGGGCCGTCAGTTTAGATACTACCATGAAGCCTGAGCACTGCGCAGACTTACCAGAAAACGAAGGCTCAGACTTCAACACCCTCAACCCTAAACCCTCTCCCTCCGTTGATACCTGGACCCTTAGGGTTCAAATGATGCTCGCAGCCGAGAGGTGGCAGCAGTGCACAAATCTGGGGTTGAGGTTTAGGGTTTAGGGTTTGGGGTTGGTTTAGGGTTTAGGGTTGGTTTAGAGTCTAGGGTTTGGGGTTGGTTTAGGGTTTAGGGTTGGTTCAGGGTTTAGGGTTTATAGCTCGACCCTGAGCCCTAACCCATGCACCCTACAAGACGGGTCGGAACCATGACCTCTATTCTCTGAAGAGCATTGCAGTAAGGCTTTCATGTTGAGAGGTGTAGGGTTTAAGGTTTAGGGTTTAGGGTTTAGGGTTTAGGTGTAACGTGGGGATTGAAGATTGCAGGCTTTCCCAAAGACAAGCGTCCTGTCCACTCTGGTGTGATGCAGACATCCCGGTATGAAGTATGTTCCTCTGAATCGTCAGACACGCCGAAAACCTTAGAACATGCGATCGTTTGGGCCGTGCAAGCGCGCACAAAACCAGGCATAGACCCCTATTATTGAGGCTCATAAGAGCTTGCACACCCTCCATTTCCAAAAGCTTCTAAAACCTTGAGGATAAAGGGTAGCGGGTTGATGCCAGGCCTCATAATGCGGCCCTGCGGGTATCGCAGGGGCCTTTGCTACAATAGGGTCTGGGGGAATGCATACAGTAGTATGCTTAGATGTATTGAAAACCTTCAGGAATACTGTTGATCAAAAAATCCTGCATTACCTGAAGGGCCCTAAACTATGGCAAC
Organism: Symbiodinium sp. CCMP2456; assembly: GCA_905221635.1. Classification (NCBI taxonomy): domain Eukaryota; class Dinophyceae; order Suessiales; family Symbiodiniaceae; genus Symbiodinium; species Symbiodinium sp. CCMP2456. The sequence continues at coordinate 10,204 of CAJNDV010020158.1, read as the reverse complement.
TATCGTGTATTCCTTACTCTGGGTAATGCAGGTTTTATGTCATCAACCGTAGTATAATTCTCGTAGATTAGTTTTCAAATTACTCATTCAGCTCCACCACTCATTCTAACGGACCTCAGGCCACGACATTCTGACTCAACACCGTCGATCACAAACGCCTATTCACACAAGCAGCTCACCCTGTGGCGCTTCCCACCTGAACCTTTGATGGCGCCCTTCGGCTGACAAGCGTCCGGCCCGGCAGGCGCCATGGAAAGGCATACGTTGTGCTTCTGTTCCCTGAACCCTAAACCCGGACCCTGGACCCTAAGCCATAAACCCCAAACCGTCAACCCTCAGCCCTACAAACACCCCAAACCCTCAACCCTAAGGCCCAGCCCCAAACCCTCAACCGTAAACCCTAAACTTCCTAAACCCTCTAAAACCCTGCACCCGAAACCCTCAACCCTAAAGGCGGCAGAGCTTCTGAGAAGTTTCGGGCTGTTCGATGTTCAGGATTTAATGCTTTCGGGTTTAGGGCTTGGAGACAATCAGAGTTCTAATTGCCACAACTCCCGACCAAGGTACTGATGGATCTGGCGTGTTTAGTGCTGCCGAGTTCCAAAACGCTAGTCGAATTGGACACCAAAGCTCATGGGGTAGAACACTAAACTAAACCCTAAACCCTAAACCCCCAAACCCCCAAACCCCTAAACCCCTAAACCGCTCAACCCTAAACCCTAAACCCCGGATCTTAAGAAGCCGGTTTCAAGTCTACGTGCCACAATAAGGGACTGGTCAGCGTCTACTAGATGAAGGGCTACTTAGGGTTCAGGGTGGAGGGTGTACTACAATGAAGACAGACTGCTATACTAAACCCTAAACCCTAATACCCTAAACCCTAATACCCTAATACCCTGAACTGAACAAAAGAAGTACCTAAAAAGCCGCATAGCCTTAGTTCAACTGCAGGGGCATCTAGTTCGGTGGCTGAGCCAGAGCAACACCAAGCAGGTTTAGGGCCTATAAGCTTTATAGTGGCTGGGGTTTAGGGTTTAGGGTTTAAGGCCCTAAACCCTAAACCCTAAACCCTAAACCCATAGTGGTTGGAGTTTCGCATTTAGGATGTTGTATTTGGGGTTTAGGCTCTCTTCAGGGATGAGGGCTTCTGCACATTGCCGCACAAAGCTGGTGCTGAATCATACCGCATGACTTTAGGTTTAGGGTTTAGGGTTTAGGGTTTAGGGTTTAGGGTTGAGGGTTTAGGGTTTAGGGCTTAACCCTACTGCAAATCCTACCGCCTAGAAACTCTAGACGGGTGGCTATCAAAATTACGGTCCGTTTTGGGTACCCTAAATGTGTGGTGCCGTATCATACGGACCAAAGCGGGACCCACATTTTCACAACCACCCATGTATCCTAAGCAGAGCGATCCTTATACATTGCAGTACTTCATTCATTGACTAGGGTGTTTGGGAAACCTCAAATTGCCGCAAACGCAATCTTGAAACCCATGTCCCTGCGAATCGAAGTTGGTGTTTAGGGTTTAGGGCTGTGGGGGACCATTGGGGATTCAGACCCAGGTCCGTTTTAAGAGAGCCATCAAAGTAGGGTTGAGAAGGGTCCCCTGCAAGGGTCTGCCTAATACTACCTAGGATGCCTACTTCTGGTAAGGGTCTTCTTAGTTGCTGAGAACACAGGCCCCAAAAGTGTAAACTCTCAGTTCTATGGGGGGTTTGACTGTCCCAAAATGTGTAAAGTGTGATCACTCAGCCTTAAGTCTTGCAGAACCCCAGAAACCTCAATCCCTGATCTCAGACAATAAGCACATAAAGGCAGGCAGCTCTACAACCGTTTTCTCAAAGAGATCCCTTATCCAAGCCGCAGATCAGACCCTGAACCCTAAACCCTAAACCCAGAAAGGAACCTGTCAAGGGAACCTTTACAGCAACCCTTAAGTGTCCAGAAAAGCAGACCTTTCAAAACAAATCTACCTGTAGTCTCCATTGTAGTTCCTTTTTTGGGTTTAACCAAATATATGTTAAGCAGTTTATAAGGTATCCCCAAAAAGGGACTACAATGGAGACTATAGGTAGCTCTTAAGCCCAAAACCCGGAAAGGAACCCAGTTGTCTCTACGGCCGTCTCCTCTAAGACCTCACCGCTTCCAGCAGCTCGCTGACGCTTCGGCACAGGGTCCGGGGGGAGGGTGCAGTCCTGGCGCGTTTCGGTTTTTTTTGGGGGGGTTTAGGGTTCAGGGTTTAGGGCTTCGGGTTTAAGGTTTCGGGTGTAAAAAGGTTAACCTATTTTCATTATAGTAGGGCTCTATGAGCACCACAAGGTTCAAGGTTACCTACTCATCTGCATGGTGATTTATGAATAGAGCCCCCTGTCTTACTGGACCTTGAATATGCGGGAGCCTTGCCAAAATCCTTCAGCAAGCCGACTTAGCTTATGGTAACTCAGGATCTACGCTAGAGTCTTTGGCTTCAGGGCTTAGGGTTTATAGTTTAGGGTTTACCTATAGTCTCCATTGTTTGGGTTTAACCACTTCTAAATTTAGGACCCTATAAGGTACCCCAAAAAGGAACTGCAATGGAGACTATAGGTAGGGTTTAATACAGGGTTTGGGAGTGCTCCGGCCGGGCTGACCTAAGATTTCACACGCGCTGAGGGGCGCTGGCGGGGAGAGCCATGAGGCTTTCCCTGTTTGAGGCCTCAAATAACCTACTTTTTTGTGGTTCCTTATTACAGTTTCTTCATATCAGTCCTTAAAAAGGTAGGTTTTTTGGGGTTAAGGTGAAGCCTCAACAGCCACGGTTCATCCGTTGGAGCCTCACCGTCGATCATCGCTGGCTTCTTTTTGCCAGCAAACGTAGTGGGCTCCATAAGACCGCCACTGCAACGCTGATGACCAGGCGAAGCGTCATCGAGGATGTCAGGAAAGCAAATAGGTCCTGCTGAGCAAAAAAGCCTCAGCCGTAGCCATTTTAGGCTTCGTGGGTTTAATTATTAGAATAGGGTTTTGGGGCCCTCTATACTATAATTAAAACAAGGAACCCCCAAAATAGTATTGGTAATTATTTAGGCCACTACGTTAGGGCTGAACAAACAAGCAACGTGTTCTTGGGAGGGCCTTTTGCAGTTCGGAGTTTCAAGGCTTAGGGGGCTCAAGGCTTATGCAGACGTTGCTGCTAATGCAGGGGCCTTCATAATTAGAATAGGTTTTGCGGGTATATTATACTGTAGCTATAATACGGAACCCCCAAATTCGTATAGGTAATTCTTCTCAAGGTCCCTACAGTAGACAATGGAACACAGTAATGTTCAGTGTGCCAGCAGCATCTCCATATTGCAAACAGGCAGATGCGACTGCCCGTGCAAGTCTGTTTGCTGGGGTGTCACAGTCGGGGTCATAAGACATAGATCGAGGTTTCAGGGATTCCTGTCCATACATGTGGGTAGTTCTCTAAATTAGGGTACCCTTTAGAGTTCATGTTATAAGGGTGCCGTACTATTTCGGGGGGCCTAAAAAGGGGCCGTATATACTTTAGAGGACCAGCCATGTGTTAGGGAAGCCTATGGCATACCTATGGTTCTAAGGTTAGAAGTATGGGCCCCTAATAAGGACCCTTAAACCTTTCTTACATATACGGTATATAGTAGGTGTATAAGGATCCCGGGGTTAGGGGCCCATACTAGGGGCCCATGGTTTCAACCTCGGAATGGTATTGCTCGGGATCAGGCCTTTAAGATTGGGGCCTCGTCTAACTTAGGAGTCTGCTGAACTTCCTCTCTTTGATTAAACGAAACTACAGGTGGGGTGTTTAGGGTAAAGAGGGCTTCTATAAGGTATATAGACCTTTTATAGCGCTCCTATCACGGTAACTACCCACCTGAAAATGTCCTCGATTTGAAGAGCCCCCTATGCCCTGTACCGGCTTAGGGATTTAGGGTTCAGTGTTCGGGGCCCCTGATGAATGACCTGTAAAGCCTTACAGAAGCCCAACCTAAACCCTAAACCCTAAATCCTTAAGCCCTAAACCACCTCAACCCTAAACCCTACCCCCCTAAACCCTAAACCCAAACCCAAAACCGCCTCAACCCTGAACCCTATCACCCTAAACCCTAAACCCCTAAACCCCTAAACCCTGAACCCTATCCCCCTAAACACTCAACCCTGAACCCTATAACCCTAAACCCTATCCCCCTAAACCCTAAACCCAATCCCCCTAAACCCCAAACCCAATCCCCCTACGACCGAAACCCCTAAACCCTAAACCCAATCCCCCTGAACCCTAAACCCCTAAACCCTGAACCAATGTTGCGGGGGGAGCTGGCCTCCTCTGCTGCTGCGGTGCCTCGGTGTTTCGTTCAGGGTTTAGGGCTTAGGTTTAGGGTTTAGGGTTTAGGGTTTAGGGTTTAGGGTTTAGGGTTTAGGGTTTAGGGTTTAGGGTTTAGGGCTTAGGTTTAAGGTTTAGGGTTTAGGGTTTAGGGTTTCGGCGTCACTTTTCGGGAGATTCGGGCTTGGCCCCAAGAGCCCAACTTGGAGGCCCAGGGGACTTAGTAACTCGGTTATAAGTAGGCTTGTAATTGGGGCAACTCCATTGAGGGTAGTTATACATCTACTTATAACCTACTTACTAAGCCCCCTGGGCCTCCAAGAAGTACCTCATAAGCATAATATACTCTCCCAAAGGGTTTAGGGCTTATAGGGGGTAGGGTTTAGGGAAATATGAACCCCCAGAGGGTTTAGGGTTTAGGGGCTAGGGAAATATGAACCTACAGAACTACTATTCCAAAAACCGAAGTACCTTGTTATTGGGTCCAAAGAAACCCTAAACCCTAAACCCTAAACAGTGTCCAGGGAGTGTTGGGGAGTTGGGTTTTGTAGGGCAAGGCCTTGGGGTTTTCAGTCCCGGATCACCAACCCTAAGCTCCTAGGTCCTCAACCTTAAGACGGTTTTGGGTTGAGTCTAAGGGCTTTAGGAGGGACCCTTTATAGGGACCCTTGTAGGTTATTGGGGTTAATATGGAGACCACCTGGCTATATAAGGGGTATATAAGGACTATAAAATGGTTATTTAAGGTAATGGGATTAAGGGTCCCTATTAGGGGCCCCTCCTAAAGTGCTTAGATTGAGGGTTTAGGGCCTAAAAACTTACCCTATCAACTTTGAGGAATGGCCTCAAGAACCCTAGAAAACAACCCCTAACACCCGACAACAAAACCTTCCTAGTTCAGCGAGATTGAGGTTGCTATCCTGCTCCTCACATCAACCCAGAAAACCTAGCAAGCAAGGACCTCGAGAGACCTCGAAGCCCAACACCTGCAACCCCCCAAGAGCTAAACTCTAAAGCCCCAAACCCTAAACCCTAAACCCTAACACCCTAAACCCTAAACCCTAAACCCTAAACCCCTAAAACCCTAAACCCCCAAACCCCCAAACCCCAAACCTGCAACCATCTGCAACCCCTAAAAATTTCAATCCTAAGTCCTAAACCCAAAAAAACCTACAAGATTGGGTTTATTTCCCAGGACACCCAGTTTAAGAGCCCTAAACTTTAGGATTTAGGGTTTAGGGTTTAGGGTCTAGGGTTTAGGGGTTTAGGGTTTAGGGTCTAGGGTCTAGCGGTCAGGGCCTTAAAACCTGAAACCCTGAACGCAAACCCTAAACTCCGAACCTCAAGGCCCTAGACCCTAAACCTTCAGCCCTAAACCCCAAGCCCCGTAGACCCTAAGCCTTCAGCCGTAACTACGTAAACCCAAACCCGAATAATCTCCTAAACACCAATACCCCAAGCCCTAAACCCCAAGGCATAACTATGTAAGAATAACACTTGAGACCTAAACCCCAACAACCCTCAGCCCTCAGCCCCAAGCCCTAAACCCTATAGCCCCCGAAACCGTAAAGCCCAAGCCCTAAACCCTATAGCCACCAAAACGCCAAGCCATAAACCCCAAAAGCCCTCAACCCTATAGCCCCTACAGACCCATATAGAAGCCTGAAAGGAACCCCTAAAGAAACCCTAGACCCCAAACCCTAAACCTAAACCCTAGAATGGCCCCTAAACCCTAATCCCCTATAGCCCCGAAACCTTAAACCCCCCAAACCCTAAACCCAAACCCCTAAACCCTAAACCCTAAACCCTAAACCCTAAAAAAAAAAACCTAAACCCTAAACCCTAACCCTAAACCCTAAACCCTAAACCTGCAAGGAAGCGCTCCACGAGCGCCAAGAAAGGAACCCTTGTAGG
>CAJNDV010020147.1:37941-54131 GCA_905221635.1 Symbiodinium sp. CCMP2456 | reverse complement strand
TTTTTTTTTTTTTTTTGTGGTGGGGGGTCCTTATTATATTTATAGTACAACATACCCCAAAACCCTATTCTAATTATTACGGCTCCTATATTTAAACCCTAACCCTAAACCCCTCAATAGTTCCGCTTTCAGGAGCTTCGGTGCCTTAGCCGCGCTTCGAATCCTTGCCCTGGAGGCCACGGCCCACAAGCCCGCTGTGTGAGGTTCCGCTAGGGGTTTAGGGTTTAGGGTTTAGGGTTCAGGGTTCAGGGTTCAGGGTTTAGGGTTTAGGGTTTAGGGTCCGGGTTAAGGGTTTAGGCTATAGGTTCAGCGTTCTGTTAAGGGTACGATAACTATAAGGGTTCCTTCATTTCAAGTACTTAGGTAACCGTAAACCCTAAAGCGTTCCGAACCGGGGAGGCAGGAAGACATCCCAGGGTTATGGACACGGCGAACGGCCCATACGGCAGAACCGAATCAGCTTGGGTTATGAGTCTGGCATATGACAAGGTGCCAATTGACGCGATTTTGCCATCTGTACAAGATATGAGGGACACGGATGAGGGCGAGTCGATTCAACAAAAAGCATGACCAAATCGAGACCCAGAGAATATTACCGGCTTCCGGCGAATGCTTCGACGGTTTAGGCGTTTCGGGTGTAGGGTTCGGTGTCTAAGTTGCAGTAATAGGCATACATACTGAGAGTAAGTAATATACCCTAAACCCTAAACCCTAAACCCACTATCTCGGTGTGTTACAGCAAGTCTAGGAGTTGGCGGCAATCGCTGTGGGGTTTTAGGCGGTCCGGCCTTCGAAGGCAACAGCACATGCTAGTCCCTAAGGGTCCATGTGCCCATGGGTACTTTAGGGCCAATGTATATACTATTTGGGTACATGGACCCTTAGGGGTTTCTTCATACCCGAAAGCCAAAAGTTGTTTAAACGTTTGGAGGGTTGAGCGTGTAGGAGTATACGCCTTAGACCTACCGACCCCAAAACCGACTGCTTTAAGGAACGATGCTACATATACATATATATATATATATAAATATCTTGTATCCTTTGAACTGTGTGGAGCTGAAGTGACGGAAGCCGCCCCCCATAAATTCGCGTTTTCGCAGCCCTACACGCCTATACACGCCTAAGCCCCGAGGTCTTGGTGACCCGTAACTCCTAAACCCTATAACTCCTACGCTGCCTCAAGCACTAAGCGTACAGATGACATAAAGCCTGCAGACCTTGAAGCCCTACACGCTCAACCGCTTTTCCCTAAATCCTCAACCCTAAACCCTGAACCCTACAAATCCTACCTAGACCCCCAGGAACCTACCTCTTTCAGGATTTCTAAATCATAAAAAGGAGTCCTAAAAAAGGAGGTTCCTAAGGGTTCAGGTAAGCCCTATATCCGGAGGAGAACTTGCTGGACGAGCTACCGGATAGCTTTGAGAACCTGAGCTCGCTGCAGGTGTGCCTGCCTGACATCAGGGGTTTAGGGTTTAGGGTCTAGGGGTTTAGGGTCAGGGTCTGATCTAGGGTCCTTACTAACTAAAATTAGAATAAGGCTTTGGGAATATTACCGAAACCCTAAGGACTGAACCCTAAGCCTATACCCAATAATGGTATGACTTTGTTATGTGGGCTATATGGGGATATCGTTAATTACTAAGTATTACGACCGAACAAATTTGCAGTGCTTCTGAACCAGAATGACACAAACACTTCTTGGATGCAGTGTGAACAGTGGGGCTTGTCAAAGTACTTGTGCGCACGCAGGATATAGTCAGTGCGTTTTCCGTTTAGGGTTTAGGGTAGGCCTTTGTAATGTGGCCTCTTATTATACAGGTGACCTTGCTTTGTTCAGAACCCTAAACCCAAAACCCAAACCCTAACCCTTATTCCGAAAGCTACCGAAACAATAAACCGCAGGCCTCAGAGCCAAAACTGCGGATGTATGCCTCAAACCCTGAACCCCGGACCCCAAATCCTAAACAAGCCGTAAACAGTGCAAAGGGAGGGCTGGCTTGACTTCAGCTACTATCCGAGTGCCATGTCGCTACTAAGGAGCTTTTGATAGAAGCGCTAAACCCTAGACCCGGAGACCCCAAAACCCTATTGTGTATATATATATATATACAGAGAAAGCCCACAAACCCATATGCAAGTCATACCTGACCCATTATGACTTCAACACTTTGTGTTTAGGTGCATCTCGGTCTACACCACAAGCCTTTATTCGAAACATTAAGCACGCCCTTTCAAGGACAAACATCCTCAATCCCTTTACTGCTGGGGTCTTAATAGATTAGGGCGATTAGGATTTTGGGATGGTTTTGGGGTATAGTGCGCTATATTTAATAATAAGGATCCCCCCCAAAAAGGTATAGGTGTTTATTAAGGCCCCTTATATTACATGTAGGGTTTCGGGAGAACGATTTCAAGGGGTGGAGGAAAGCTCTGGGTTCCGTGGGGTTTAGACTTTATTTACCTTACCCCCCGCCCCCCCCTCCCAGAGCCCTCTAACCCCCCAGAGCCCTCCTCTTTGAAGACTTGTCTAAGCTAGCCATAATAAGGAACGTTTAGGTAAGTTTTCAGAAAATTAAGAGCCTGAGAAGCCCTAAGGCCTAAACCCTAAACCTTTGAAGCCCTAAATGCCTAAAGCCCAAAACTAAACCCTGGAGCCCGGAACCCCAAAAGCCTCAAAGCCCCAACACCTAACACCTAAACCCTACATGCCCTAAACCCTCAAAGCCCCAACTTTAGGATCTATTCCGGGTCCTGTTGGCTTTAAAAGCCGCTTTAGAACTCTGTAGGCTTTATCGTTTAGAGGGTGTCCAACCTTACCCCATCAAAGAGATATACCACCTATTTAGCCGTCCTGGATTGTGACCATGAAAGACAGGACAAGATGGGGATTGTTTGAAGACAAGGACATAGCACGGAGCATCGGAATTGTGTGGGCCAATTCGAAATCGAGAAGGCCGATCGAGGCAGCGCGGATCTTCGAAGATTTGTTCAATAGCAACTTCGCGGAAGGACTTGCTAGGGTTTTAGGGTTTAGGGTGGAGGTACTGTGCAAGCACACCAACACCATCGCCAGATTGGAAGGCTTGGTGGGGTGGGGGACAATCGCACTGCGTGAGTCCCCTAAACCCCTTAAACCGAGTCGTCTAAGGTCACTGTCAGATAGACTGGATCATTGAGCAGAAGAGGGCTCAGACTAATATAGAAGCCAAAATACTTACCAGTATTATGTTAGGGGCTTCTTATTATCAATATAGTATAATGGGCCCCAAAACCTTATTCTAATTATTAAGTTAGGCCCCTAAACCCCAAACCCTTACAGTAGCCCTCATAGAGCCTCTTAAGGAACCTATTAAAGGAACCCCAAGACCCTGTTCTAATTCTTAAGGCCCCTACGTTAGCACCAGGCATGGTGGTAATGTAGGGGCCTTAATAATTGGAATAGGGTTTTGGGGGGCTTCTATATTTTAAGTAAACTATTATATACCCCGAACACTATGCTGATTATTGAGGCCCTACATTAGCACCAGGCGTGGTGACCCCAAACCCTAAACCTTAAGCCCTATACCCTAAACCCTAAAACCCTAAACCCGAAACCCCTAAACCCCCAGACCCCAATCCCTAAACCCTAAACCCTAAACCCTAAAACCCTAAAACCCCTAACCCCTTAACCCTAAACCCTAAAACCCTAAGCCCTATACCCTAAACCCTAAACCGTAGGGTCTTTCCTTTTGCAGGAGCTCTGAGCAGAAGATTTCAGTGACTTGACTCGCTTTGAAACGCGCTCCGAAGAGCCATCTGCACAGGGTTTAAGGTTTTTGGGTCTTAGGGTTTAAGGTGTTAGGGTTTAGGGTTTAGGGTTCGTCACTTTAAGGGTCCTGGGACCTAGGGACTCGGGCCAGAAACAAGGTAACCAAACTAACAGTCACTTATAACCCCAGTTAATGTACTGAGGACCTTATTTAACAAGTCCCATGCACCTCCAGGCAGTGTCCTTTTGTTAGTGGAAGCAGCCTCAGCTCAAACCCTAAACCCTAAACCCTAAACCCTAAAACTCAAGTCTCAGATGTCGACTGTAAGGCTCCAGGCATAGAAGCAGTACCCACTTGGGTCTAAAGTCGACACCCTAATCCCTAAACCTTACCTATTTTGGGTTCTTTGGCCTAAACCCTAAAGCCTAAACCTTACCTACTTTGGGTTCTTTGGAGTCTTAGGGTTATGCCAGGTCTTGAATCTGGATGGCCGCAGCCCCGGTAAGCGCTGAAGTTGATGGGTTTTAGGGTTCCTTTCAGGGCCCCTGTGTGGGTTCCTTGAAGCGTACTTTGGGGTTAAGGACTTTTGAGTTTGGGGGTTTTAGGGTTCAGAGTGTAGGGTTCAGGAGTTTAGATTTCAGTGCCTCAGGGTAGAGGGCTCTAGGTAGGGGTTTAGGGTTGTAAGGGTTCAGGGTTGTAGGGTTTAGGATGTCAGGCTTCAGGGTGTTAGGTTTTATTTTTGTTTTTGTGTGTGTGGGTGGGTGTGTTAATTAATGTGTTTTGATGTTCCCTAAACTTTAAACACTAAACCCCCAACCCCGAAACCCTAAAACCCTAAACCCCTATACCCTAAACCCTAAACCCTAAACCCTAGAAACCTTAAACCCCTAACCCCTAAACCCTAAACCCTAAAGCCCTAAACCCCTAACCCCTAAACCCGGTATGGTTTTAGGGTGTAGGGCTTGAAGGACCAGGATCCTCAAGGATAGCACCCGAAGGGTCCAGGTACCCAAGCAGTATATACATGGCCTTAATGTAGTCCCTACATAGGTACTTGAGGGCCAATGTATTTACTGTTTCAGAACATGGACCCTTCGGGTAAGTTAAGAAAGTCAAGTCGACGGGTGGTCAAGTTTAGCAGTAGTTTATATGTGCTTCAGTTTGTCGGGCTAACAGTAGCCTTGGTAGGCCAGGGAGGCCACGTGCAGTTGTTTAGACGTCCCCATGTCCAGGCACAAGAAAGCTTATTTACGCCTTTTTTCCTCAGGAAACCGAACGAATTAGAGTGATGGACATGCGCCTACTGTTTAGGGTGACTTAACGGTTTAGGGCTTGCGGGGTTTAGGGTCTGTGATTTCGGGCTTCGAGTCTGGGTGTTAATTCTATCGTCTGGCAACACACCTTAACCTTAACTTCGCTTCAACTCAAGGCTCATCCATCAGAGCAGCTTTGTCAAGTTTGCGGTCCAGCGTATACATGTGTATAGAACACAGGATTTTTGACCAGTCACAGCAAGAACAAGAAGACGAACACCGTAAACCCACAATGCCAAAGCTCTAAACATCTCTGAACCCTAAAACCCTAACCCCCTAAACAAAAACACTTCGTGGTGTCTGGAAGCAAAGCACAAGCGACGAAGGCAGAACAACGTGGCCGCGGCGCATGCACTTGGAAAGGATGGCCAATTCCCCTCAGGTTCTGTCTGGAGCCCCGAACAGTGGCTGCCGCAGAAAAGACCGTGGCCAAGCGTCCGGGTCTGTGGGCCGAAGCCTTGCCAGCAGTCCTGGATGCAATGAGGGCTCCAGGGAGGACCCTGCACTACGCTGACTCGTCAGCTCGACAGCATGGATGAGCTCTCCCCACCGAGCCCTGTGCTCATGGGCAGTCCTAGCTCCACTCGCAAAAGCCGGGGGCCTGCGATGGCGACAGCAGTGCCTTGCAAGCTTCTGGCTGGAAAGGTCAAGAGCCCTAGGGCTCCGTTGGAAGGAGCAGGCATATACTTTAGGTATCTTAAAGTCACTAGACTCAATAATTTTAGAGGGTTTTTTCAGATGAATCGGTTCTATACAGGACCTATACGTGTTTAGGATTGGTTCAAGGACCCGGGGACGCAATAACTCGAGTTTTTTCATACAGTGTATAGAATCACGTATAACCTTACTTACTATGTCCCATGATCCTCGAAGTAGAAGGCAGGGCTTGCAGATTACGGCCTGAAGCGAAGAGTTTTGTCGATCGGGGATAGTGTCAAAGCTAAATCGCTACCCGGGAGCGAAGCAGAGACTACAGCCGAGTTTGCAGGGCCAAACCATGAACAACTCTGTGCTTACATCCTGATGGTGAAGCCTCTCATATTTAGACATATACGCCCTGGGCTCGTCTAGTTACGGCTTATGGTCTAGGTTTTGCCCAGGCACATCAATCCACAAACCCAAACCTTAAAGCGCGGAACCATCAAGTCCTCATCAAAGCCAGAGCCCTACGCCTGAAAAACCTGAAGCCATCCAGACGTTCCAAAATCCCTCGATTCAGGAATGTACTTTAAACTATAGTAGGATCCCTAATACAGGTATGTAAATTCCTTAGTCAAAGGGTTTTGGAAGGTCCGGGGCCCGGGAATGCCAATGCCAAGGCTTAACTTAACCCTTTTTTCTCAAGGCCCCAGCCGCAAATCCAAGGAAATTGTCTCCGTGAGGTGCCAAGTTCTCTTTGCCGCGCTGGCTTTCATTTCGTGTCAGAGTTGCGTGAAACCCCAAACCTTACAGACCTGTGCCTGTGCATATAAGGTTGCAAGGGGGCCACAAAAGCTGGATTACACCTGGTTTCGCAGGTGTAGGCTTAATGGTCCTGGCCCAACATCTGGCTTGGCACAACAGCCGACGCGGTGTTTGCACATGCTGCCAACATGACTGTCAGATGTCGGGCTCGCTACCTGAGGGAGATCCTCATCCTCTTCTCGAGGAAGCCGAAGAAGGACTGCACGACCGTCGGAAGAACATATTATTCCATTGCGCTGCTGGCCGACACAGATCAGTCTTCAAGCTTCTCGAGGCAGCAAAACCAGACTTCAGGTCCACTGTTCAACAGGTGGGCCGAGCCCTTTACAGTGTCACGTGCTCGCAGTCACGGCTGTCCCTGAAATCGTTATGCTCAGAATTCCCACAAGTGTCACAACACCAGTGCCCTAAAGCCTTAACTCCAGTACCAATCTCTACTCTGGAGGTTTGGATTACCTTTCTCACAAGATACCAGGTGAAGCTGAAGCACAGGAAGATCGACGTTCGCCTCTAGGTTGCCATACCGGCGCCTGAATAATCAGCAATGCCTACTTTTCCCTGCCGCAAACCCCACCCGCTAAATCCTACACTGACCCCCTATGGCCCTATGAGGCCTAACCTGCCAGACTTTTATCCTAAACATCCCCAAAGTTCTCAATGCCTACAGCCGTTGTTTGAGAAGCCTTCTGTGTCACTTGTTCGCACTTGGAAACGTACCTATGTTCTGAGCAAAAGACACCAAAGTAGGCTCTAGCTTTCACTTGGCATTACAGGCATCGTAGCGCATGGGGTCGACTGTTTATCCATGGGAGGGTGTTCGGGAAGATGCGCAACTGAAGCCATACAGCACCCTGATCCTTAATTTATCGTTAACCCCTAAAAGCCCATAAACCCTCAGCAACTCTGCCAACGCCCGCATGGCAGGCCTACCGAGCCTGGAGAAGCTGTGGATCGGCTGCAATGCCCTTGACCCAGCTTCAGTCTTCATTTAGGTTATAAGGGTCTAGGGTTTAAAGGATGATCAAGGTTTAGGGTTTAGGGTTTAGGGTTTAGGGTTAACCCAGAGGGTCCGAGTACCCTAATAGTAAGGTTTTAGATCCCCAAAATCCAGTCTTTTTTTTGAGGTTAGTTAAGGGTCTAAGGTGAAGCCTCGTGGTTTCGGGCTAGGGTTCAGGGTGTAGGAGGGTTTGGTATGGGCTTTAAGGCACATGTGTTAGGGTTAGTTAAAGGGTTTGGGATTCGGGTTCAGGTTTGTACTATCCCTCAGAGTCCATGTACCCAAAGAGCATATACATTGGCCCTCAAGTACCTACATAGGGATTACATCAAGGCCAAAGTATATGCTATTTGGGCACATGGACCCTTAGGGTATTTCTTCGACAAGGGGTGTTCAGCCAAGTAAGTAGCACTACAAGGATGTCCAAGTGCTCTAACGTAAGCCCTGAAAGCGCCTGTGGGTTTTATCTTAGGACTCAAAAACTAGTTTCCTGGCTTTGGGACAGAAGTAGTTTTAGGTAGTTTGTGTGAGTGGTATATGATTTTGGCACCTTAGATACTCCTATAGGGAGTGCTCGGTCTTGGGAATTATCATAAACTAAGCGCCTTGTCTTTTCACGCCGAGGGTTTCGATGGGCAAGTGAAGATACCACAGCAACCATTTCGTGCAAGGGTACAGCCCGTCTTTCCCTGGAAGCCCACTCCTTTGTGTAGTAGGCCGCAGGCATTGGCCCAATACAACCTTCGCGGACAAAGCATGGCACCCTACGATCTGTAGATATCTGAGGACCGGACCCTTTAGGCTAGCGGCTTAAAGGTTTGTGCCCCAGACCCTAACCCCTAAACCCCTACATCCTTTCCCAGGCCGTGCGCAAACTCCCGGACGCGGCCCTCCACAAGCTCCGGGGACTGAAGGATCGAGTTAAGGGTTAGGGTTTTGGGCTTAGGGTTTAGGCACCGGGTTTTGTGGGCTCTTTGGGTTTTGCGGTGGCAGAAAAGGGTTTGTAGGATTCTATGGGGTTCGAGAAGGACTGCGCGTTGGTTCTGCAACGGTTCTACAAGGACTCCAGGGCAAGGCTTCTATGATGGTTCCAAAACCCTAAGGGTCCATGTCCATGTACCCAAATAGTATACACATTGGCCCCAAAGTATCTATATAGGGACTACATTGAAGCCAAAGTTTATAAACTATTTGGGTACATGGACCCTTAAGGAAAGGGTTCTGCGAGGATACTAAACGGGCTCGATGTGGGCTTCAGAAGGGTTGGCGATGCCGGTCTGGGGCCGCAGGATCTAGGTGTTTGGGTTCTGAACCAGAGCCCTAAATGGTTTAGGGTTCAGGGTTTAGGGTTTTAGGGTTTTAGGGTTTAGGGTTCAGGGTTTAGGGTTTCAGGGTTTAGGGTTCAGGGTTTAAGGTTTAGGGGTTAGACTAAACTCAAAGCCCTAAACCCCAAAGGAGCAGCGAGCTTGACAAGTCGGGAGCTGTGAACCCGAAACGCTCTCGGCAACACAGCTCGTTTAAGCTTGCAAGACCCACATCGGTTTCAGGGTTGTAGATCTCGGAAACCATCGCAGCATCAAACTGCTTCGTCATTAAGGACACGACACACTGCAATGCTGAAGTCTTTGTGATTTTCGGTTCAGGGCCGACAAAAGTTGAGTTTTACCGGTTCTGGCGAAAGGGGTTTCTTCTTGATGATGCGGGTTTACAAGGTCCTTCTAGATGTCCAGGCGTCTTCATCTTCGAAGCTTAGTGAATAAGGCCTTCAGTTCGATTCGGCTGCTCTGAAGGAAGGATCTCTGCATGACGAATCCTTTGCGTATGTGTGTCTGGGTGTAGAGAGCATCTACACGAGACAAGATAACCCCAAGAACCTGTACAAGCAACTTGAAGCCCTACAAACCACCAGCCCTATTGCCCCAATCCTCACTAGGCCCTTATGAACCCTAAGCCTTGAACCAAAACCTAAACACCAAGAACCTGGCTTTAGTGCCTCAGGGCCTTAAACCCAGTCCTCGCCCCCAAATCATAAAGCCCATAGCCCTGCGTCCTAAATCATACCCTCCCTCCCCCCCTGATGCCCTGATCCGTTTCCTAAGCCCCAAACTCGGGGTAGAAAACAAAATACCTATGACATGCGAACTTACCAACCTTACAAGCCCTACACTCACCTTAAATCCTAAAGCGTAGGTAGCAAAAGGCAGCCCTAAAGCCATACGTACACCCTAAACGTGCCCACGCGCTAAACTCGAAACCTTAAGCTTTCCTAAGCCCTAAATCCTAAACCCTAAAATTCCCTAAACCTTAAACTTTTCTAAACCCTAAATCCTAAACCCTAAACTTCCCTAAACCCTACATCCCGCACCCCTTTCTTTTTCCAGGAGCTGAGCCTGAAATGCAACAGCTTGCAGTGGTTGCCCGACAGTCGGGCCCTGACGAGGGTTCTCGGTTCAGGGTTGAGGGTTTCGGGTTTAAGGCATAAGAAAGCTCAGGGTTGAGGGTTGAGGGTTTAGGGTGTAAGAAAGCTCAGGGTTGAGGGTTTAGGGTGTAAGAAAGCTTTAGGTTTGGGGTTGAGGGTTTCGGGTTTAGGGTATAAGAAAGCTCAGGGCTTTGGGTTTAGGGTTGAGGGTTTAGGGTATAAGAAAGCTCAGGGTTTAGGGTTGAGGGTTTGGGGTATAAGAAGGCTTAGGTAGTTTGGCGCCTCAGAAATTAAAAAAAAGTTCCGATTTTCGAGGTTTGAGTTTTGCCTCTGCCATTCAGGGTTTACGAAACCCTACGAGCCCTCTAGCCCTGATCTGAGCCTTAAGCCCATAACCTGAATTTTAGCTCCTGACCAGTGACTATAGCAGTGAGGCCTCAAGATACCCCTGTACAATACGTAAACCTCTATAATCGTACCCTAAACCCTAGACCCTAGACCCTGAACCCTAAAGCCTAGACCCTAGACCCTAAACCCTTATAAACCCTAAACCCTAGACCCTAAACCCTAAACCCTAAACCCTAGACCCTAGACCTCAAACCCTAGACCCTAAACCCTAAGCCCTGAACCGAACCCCCCCCCAAGTAACCTGTGTAGCCTTTAGAAGGTCCCTTCGGAACACCCCAAACCCAGTCTTCTAAAGAACACTGCAGGCCTCGTGCAAAGCCCTACTGGGGTTTAGGGTCGTAGGGCTTGGGGTTTTAGGGTTTAGGGTTTAGGGTTTTCGGGTTTAGGGGTATGGGGTTTAGAGGTTTGGGGTTCAGGGTTTAGGGCTTAGGGCTTAAGGGTATAAAGCCTCAGACCTACACCATTTAAAGCTTTGCCTTATCCTTCGTGAGACCTGTAACGGTGTACCACCCTCTGAGCCCTAGAATGCCTTGTTGGAAACCTATGAACAAACTGTATGCGTAATCGAAAGGCACCAGAAGTCGTACACAACCTCGAATTGCAAGACCAGCTGAAACCCCTGCCCTTGAACCTTGAAAGCATTGAGGTCTCGGCATACTGGGTACTTTGGAAGTTCTGTACCTGCAGGACGCGGACCCATGGAGCTTAATGGCCCTTAATCAAAGGTTATACCTTGAACGAAAGGGGCTTCATACCATGATCTAAGTAATCTTCCGCAGCCCTAAACCTTAAATCTTCAACCCTAAACCCCTAAATCGTGAAACCCCTACTGTAAACCGCCAAACCCTGAAACCCTGAACCCAAAACCCTTAAACCCTCAATTGAAAGGCTCTGGGCTCTCTCGAAAAATCTTGGTTTCTGGCTCCGGGTTCTAGGGTTTAGGGGTTTTGGGTTTAGGGTTTGGGGTTTGGGGTTTACGGTCTGGGGTTCAGGGTTTATGGGTTTATGGGTTTATGGTTATAGGGTTTAGGGTCTCGGGTTTAGTGTTTAGGGTTTATGGGTTTAGGTTCCGGAGCTTTTGGGTTTGAGGGTTCCTTCCTTTTGGTATTACCATAAGGGCACCATGGTGTTAGATTATTTTTCCATTGTTTCCGGGTGTATTGCTTGGGGTTTGGGGTCCGGTATTTTTGAGACTGAGACTCAGATTCCTCACTTCCTGCTGCTGCCTGGCCGTTTCTGTGTGCCCCAAAGGTCCACCTACCCAAATACTCAAATCATTGGCCCTAAACTACCTAAACAGGGACTACATTATGGCCACAGTACGTACTGCTTGGGTTCAGGGGCCCTTAGGGTTGGGATACGGTGTGAGCGGTTTTTGCAAACTGTAAAAGACAGAGTTGAGGGCATTTCATTGGTCCACGAGGAGGAGGTCACGGTCGTTTAGGGTGTAGGGCTTTCGGGTTTGGGGTTTATAGGGTTTAGGGTCAATGGTTCTTGATTTATGCACATAAATCTGTAGGAATGTAATGTTTCCAAGGCATGAGGTGGTCTTCAGCATCGGGCAAGGGACCAGGAAATCAAAGAGGCTGACGAGGGCCGTAGGCGTTGGAGGGCAGCGGTTATGTGACAAGACTCCGGGCTGAGGCGTCTGAGACTGCCTTAGCCGACCCCAGCAGACCCCTATGTGCCAGAGAGCAAGTGGCGACTGGGCGAGTGACTGCTTGGTGGGACCTCCCTTGCAAGTCCATCGCTGCCAAGTTTGATGATGCTCTGTGCACCTTACTTGCGTTTTTTGCAGGACCTTCAAAAGCATTTGGGCAAAGGTCTCCTGACTTTTATGTAGGATGTAGTGTAGGCATTTTAGAGCTGGCACGATCCGGAGCCGAGTGCAGGCGCTTGCTTCGTCCCTTTGTGGTGCCCTTGGTACTCTCAGTACCCTTAAGCCTTAAGGTGTCCTAGTACCCTAAGGGACTGAATCCTACGTTTAGAGTCTAGAGTTTAAGGTTTTGGGGTTTAGTGCCGTTCCTTACTTGCCCTAGACCCTAAACCCTAAACCGTAGCGGGAATCCCTTCATGCAAAGGTTCCTCTAATTGCGATAATGGGTGCTATAAACGGTTAACGGAGGGGCCTGACCGATCACGGTTTAGGGTTTAGGGTTGACCAATCAGCAATCGTATTTGTTAACGTAAAGTAACCCAACACTAAGTCTAGCTAGTAGGGCTCTTGTTTTGTAAACCTTTGGAGTATCCCTTATACGAACCCTGTGTAGAAACTCATTTAAATTAAACGATTGCGGCCCCTATGTCAGCTCCACCTAAACCCTTGATCGCCAAACCCGAATGTAAGCAGGTGTGTATATATATATATATATACGGATTTATGCAACAAGTCCGTATCTATATCCAGATATGTATGTATACAGGTACTACAAGAAGTGGGCTTACATACATATGTACATAGGAACATCATTAAGGCCTGCATACAGACGTATATATGTGTATACAAATTTTATATATATATATATATATAGATTACACATTCTGTTTGGGTTCATGGACCTAATGACACATAAAGGAAGTCTGACAAAGCCAAGTAGGACTTGAATCAAACCTGCAAAGGAACCTCGAACCCCCAAAGCTTTGACCCTGAAGCCCTTATTAATCCCTTAAGCCCTAACAGGAAGGAAGGCTTACCATAAGGGTCCATGTACACAAATAGTATATACTTTGGCCTTAATGTAGTCCCTATATAGATACTTGGGGGCCAATGTATATACTATTTGGGTACATGGACCCCTTAGGGTTAGCAAGTGCCGAACTTGAAATGACTACACCCCAAAACCCTAAACCCTAAACCTGAAATGACTGACAGGAGAACCTCCTCGAGGGCCTTCCAAGTAGCCTGGGGGCTCTGAAGAAGCTGCGCATGCTGTGGCTGGAGGCTCGGTGCTCTAAACCCTAAGGGTCCATGTACCCAAATAGTATATACTGTGGCCTTAATGTAGTCCCTATATAGGTACTTTGGGGCCAATGTATATACTCTTTGGGTACATGGACCCTTAGGGAAGGTTCAGGCTTTGGGGTTTTGGGTTTGGCAAGGGTTGTTTATAGGGTGTGTCAGGCTGTGGCTCTAGGCTCGTTTTCGGGGTTTCTGGTTTAGGCTTTCAGGATGTCTTAGGGTTTATTGCAAGGGTCTTTACATCCAGGGTTTTCATATGGTCGAAACGAGCTTGAACATGGCTTATAGGGTTTTGATGCGTGGCTGGATGCGTCGGTGTAGGCAGGGGTTGACAAATTGACACTGGAGTTGTATAAGGGATTTCTAGGTATAAGGGGGAGGGTTTAGGGTTCAGGGATGTTCAGAGGTTCAGGGCTTAGGGCTTCGAGCTGTGTAGGGCTTGGAGCCTCTTGGAGCTTATAGGGTTTGTAGGCGGCAGGGTTGACAGGCTTGATGGGGTCTCGATAGGGTTTATCCAGGGTTACCATGGGCGCTTTTTCGTTTTTCCCCTAAACCCTAGACCGTTTTTTTCGTGTTCAGGGTTTCGGATTTTGTGTAGAGTTGGTCTAGGCTCCCAGGCTCTGGGTTTCAAAGGTTTATCCGGCATGTTTCTTTTAGGGTTGAGGGTTTAGGGCCATAAGTCTGCGCAGTTTCGGGTTGAGGGTCGTTGTTTGGGAGCTTACTCCCGTTGAGCTGCGGGCTGTTTAAGAATTCGGATGTTCCCTGACCCCCCACACCTGATTAATTCGCCAAGGTAGAGAAACCAGAGCGATTCTTAACTCAGCCGCCCACTCCAAACCAAGCCCTGTTAGTGTGTTAACGCGCCCAAGGTGCCTTGAACACTGTAAGGTTTAAACCCATACACCCGAAACCGCCTAAACGCTAAAGCTCAACCGCTTATAAACCCTAAACCCACAAAAGCCTAAGCCCTAACTCCTTAAACCCTAAACCTTAACCTATAAAACTAAACCATAAACTCCTAAACCCTTAACCCGCAGAACCCTAAACCCTAAACATTATAACCCTAAACCCTAACACCCCCCCTTAAGCCCTAACCCCTGCCCTCAGACACCAGATCTAGGACATTTTCAGGTGGGTAGTTTCCGTTATAGGAGCCTTATGCTTATGGAAGCCTTATAGAAGCCCTATATACCCTAAACTCCCCACCTGTGGTTTCCTTTTCCTGCCAGATTCTAAACCCTCTGTCTTGGGATGTTGCCCCTTGTACTAATAGTCCTTAATACGGATTATAATAGGGGGTACAACAACCCCTATTAAGGACTGTTACAGTATAAGGGGGTAGAGATAAGGGGTTGTAGGGTTAAGGGTTTATAGGATTACAGTGTGATAGGGTTCTAAGCCCGCCATACAGACTTAAACCCTAAAGCCCTACAGCCCTAAACCCTCAACCCTAAACCCCAACCAGCCACAACTCCTCGTGAGCAACTGGAGGATGACCGAGCTGTGCGAGCCGTTCATCGATCTCTGGCACGAAGTGACGCAGCTGCCCCACGACAGAATTTTGAGCCGCGTTTTGGAGTGCAGAGGCACGAATCGCTGAGTGGGCGGCGACCTTGTTGAAGATGATCAAGGAACGCTCGATGGTGCTTGTGGCTTGCCCGATTCGCCCATCGGAGGCAGCCTTGCAGGGACACTGTTAGACAGCAGGAAGCGGCCGTGGTCTTGAAGGTGGCCTGTAGGTACCATGTTTCTTGGAAGCACCTCCTGATCAAGGCGGTCATTGGAGGCCTGAGAGGAGAATAAAGGAAGCCCCTTGCCATCCACCTCGACACAGGTTCCATGCACGGCAACGCAGCCAGACTTGACTATAGAGGTGGAATTCTCAAAGTGATACAGGTAAGCAACAACCAAGACCTTCTTTGTACCCTCAAGTTGGTGTGTCTGGTCGCAAATGGTGGGTAGTTAGGGTTTAGTAGAAGGTACATGGAGGGTCAAGGAAGACTGGAACATGGCTGAACCATAATTCGTGCTGGAATTCCAGATGATGCTTTGGCCTTCAGGGCATGAGGCGCATCCCTCAGAGTCCGTGTTCCCAGATAGCGAGGAATTTAGAAGCCTGAGAAGCACCAATCGATACTACTCTTCAGCTTTCCTGATTATAAATTTATCAGCCCGCAAACCCGATTTTTTAAAGTTGTTGAGGGTCATCCCTAAACACTATTCTTATTATGAAGGCCCTCATGTTAGGTACATCGAGCCGTGCAGGGATAGGACAAGCCCGACATTCCAACGTTGTGCAGGACAACAAGCTTCTTGGCCTTCCAGACAGCTGCTGCCCAGCTGGATTCGTGGTTCGAGGTTTTAGGTTATGCAAGTTTAGGGAGTGCGGCACAGGTTTCAGGCTTTGTGGGAACTTTAACACGTGAGGGTTCTATCTACAGGTCACGAATAGTAATACTACTTATTCAGGCTTCTTGGATATTATAGGGGTTCCTAGTATAGGGGACCGAAAAAATAAGTTAAACGCTCCATGATGGACCTATAAGAGTTTCGTAAGGGTTGTCGGTGTAGTACAGGGGGCAGAAAACGAGTCCGCTGGATTTCTTGACATATGGCCTTCTATAGTGTAACTCCACCAACCTTGATATGGCTGTTAAGGCCGCTAAACAGAACATCCATTGTAGGACCCTTTAATTCGAAGGTGTTGGGGTTTGTCTTTACGGTTTGGGGTTTACGGGTAAAACGACGCAGGGAGTGTAAGAGCCCCAATGGCTAGTTGTCCACCCCTTCGGGAACTTTCTGCTGTAAAGTTGGACTGTTGGACTGCCTTGTTCTGCAAGGACGTATTTCACGTAGTAAGCAGTAGTAGTAGTAGTAG
>CAJNDV010020147.1:15208-37843 GCA_905221635.1 Symbiodinium sp. CCMP2456 | reverse complement strand
GTGGCGGTAGCGGTAGCGGTAGCGGTAATGGTAATGGTAATGGTACTGGTGGTAGTAGTAGTAGTAGTAGCAGCAGCAGTTTCAGGGTTTGGGGAGAGTTTCGGGCTTGAGGGCAGAAGTTGTAGGTGCCTTGAGGTTGACCAGTAGTAGAAAGGAAGCAAACGAAAAACACAAAAAGCAGCCGGCCCAAAAAATCGCATTATAAATTCCCCATCCCCAAAAATGGTACCTGCTTGAATAAGCATGATCCTAAACAGGATTCCACATTAGTCGAATTGCCCAGAGCTCGCTATTCTCTAAGTGCCCCAAAGCCCTAAGCCTATGCCAACGAAACACAAACATGCAACGCATTCAGCCGTGAAAACCAAGGGCCCAAAGTATCGAATACATATGTACCCATGATTCGGGTTTTCGTAGTTGCAGTCTAGTATCCTGGGGAAGTATTATTTCTTTCAGGCACCTGGACCCCTTGGCAACATAAAGCCGTGAACCCACAATCGAGGCTTGGATGAGCACTCCTTGCCAGTCGGATGCTCAGCTGGGCCTAAACACGATCTGCACCCACTCTTCACCCCTAGACCCTACACCTTAAACCCTCAGCCCCAGACCCTTCAAAGACCCTCTCAGACATCCTATATAAGTTGAGGACCATCGGATCTCTCTGCAGTAAGAGTCATGAGGGCATCGAAGCCTGACTGATCGGTAGTCCTATTTCTTAGGGTTCCTGATGGTAACAATACCAGAGTCCCCTAAACCCTAAGCCCTAACCCTGATATCTTTTCAGCAAAACTTTGTAGTCATTAAGGCCCCTTATACAAAATCTCTACAACGGCCCATATAGTAGCGCGTAGGTAGTGGTTTACATCAAAACCGCAACAAGCCCAAACTCCCGATTCCCTGGATCGCGCAAGGATCCATCACCCTTAGCCCCTGACTAAGCGGCCATGCTTTGCTTGTATCCACATGTTGGGAGCATTTAGCTCCAAGTCTGAATGTATTGTCACAAGCATCATGCATATCTGTGTATATAACCCTAAATCCTAAACGTAAGCCTCATTCAGAACATTGCCACCTGCATTCAGAAGCGAAACTTCCCAAAACCCTGCACCCTAATCCCGAGGCTCTCTTTGAGAGTCTATTACAACAACTCTAAACACACGATATTGTAAATCCCCAAACCTTAAGCAGTTATAGTTATAAGTTATTGGGGTTATAATCACGTATTAAGTATAGATACCTTTTTCATAACCCTTGCTACTAGTCCCATGAACCTCCAAGTAGCCGCTACGCCCCACCCACGAAGGCTTTGCAACTCGTGCGCCTTCGCAACAGCGGCCTTGCAGCAGCGCCGGAGGCGTATCCGGGCTGCCGTGTTGAGCCTCAATGTAACATAGGGGCCCTGAACCACGGAAAAGGGCTCCTTTTCATAGCTAGACGATGATAGGGGTTGATCATTAGAATGGCATTTCGAGGCACAGTATACTATAAATGTAGTGAGGAACCCTGAGGAAGAGTGTTCCTATATATATATATGTATATATATATATATATATATATATAAATCCTGCATTTCTCGCCAGAGAGCAAAGACATCAACGGATGTACGAGGAACTATGCCAGATTTATCACTGTAACTTTGAGCACTTCGGTGACACATGGAGAAGGGCTAAGTTGAGGCTCTACATCCTGAGATCATCAAGTTCAGACCCGTTGAACCAGGTGGTTTTTCATTCCGACAACCTAAGGCCCAGTACTGTTTTGACGAGGACGGTGGGTCCGAATCTGACTGGTTGGGAGACATATGCAGACGCGTAGAAGCGAATAGCAGGTCCCATGGCCATGTTTGGTCCCGACACTGATACACATCTCCAACAGGCTCTTCAAAGTCTAGATCCTTTTTTGTTCCAGATGATGGCACACCAAGGCTTTCAGCCTCTCCAAGAAATACGCGAGGTAATCTCATCATAGTTGACGTGGTGCTGTTGTTTTGAGCTGATACTTCTTGGCGTTTACTGATCAAAGTACCAGGTTCTGTTGGGAGCTCACTGTGCTCGTTAGTGAAAATCTGCCTGAATGTAATCAGGCTTCGACTGCAGTCTTCGAGCACATTCCCTAAGGGTCCATGTACCCAAATAGTAGAACATTGGCCCTAAAGTACCCATATAGGGAGTACATTAAGGCCAATGTTCCACTATTTGGGTACATGGACCCGCCTTACGGATTTTTGGTTTCTTTAAGCAGGGGTTGCTCTGGTGCTCTGGTGGTTGTTGCTGTTTTAGGAGGGTTTGGTAGGGTTTAGGACTATAAGTGCATCCTCCTTGCAGTAACAGTAGCAAGGAGTACTTGGCCGCTAATTAGTCAGTATGCCTGCACGAATTGCCCACTGTAATACTGAGTCGGTAAGCTTTCATATGTTAGTAGTAAACCCCAGTTCTGTCTATGCAGTTTTCGTCAATTCAGTCCCTGAAAAATTTGCATCGTGCATACTGGTTTTGATGTGCTGGTTTGTTTTTGCTAGGGTGTTTTCTTTGTGTGTCGTTTAACGTTTCTGTCTGCACCTGTAAGATGTGTGCAGATATGCAGACGCACACACACACACACGCACACATTTGTTTATACATTTTATATGTACACATACATATGTATGTGCGTGTATATATATATATACATATGTGGGAGAGAGAGAGAGAGAGAGAGAGAGAGCGACAGACACAGGGCCCTAAACCCGGAGTTCCGGATTTCTGCTGGTTTGTTCGGAGATCCTGCTTCTCATCAAGTTCGGCTACCATCCTTAAGCGTTGCCTCTGGGAACTGGTGCAGTAAACTATGACCTATGGAAAGGATTCCTGCTAGTATTCGGAGGCTTGGTATTCAGGGTTTACGGCTTTAGGGGGTTCGGGTGTAGAATTCCCTAAGGGTCCATGTACCCAAATAGTATATACATTGGCCCCCAAAGTACCTATATAGGAACTACATTAAAGCCAAAGTATATCCTATTTGGGTACATGGACCCTTAGGGATTGTCAGTCGTCATCATTGAGTCATCGAAGTTTGAAACATCCCAGAAGCCTTAAACACCCCAGCGCCTAAAACTCTAGGTGCAATAGCCCTACGGCAGGAGATATCTTGAATCCTCACAGCTCCTATAACCCTTAAACCTTAAACCCCAAAGCCATGAACCCCTGAAGAAACCGTGCAAACAGTCTAAATATCCGAGACCGACACCCCATATATCTCAATGTCAGCCCGATACGAAAGAGGAAACTCTTATATAATCCTTTAA
Organism: Symbiodinium sp. CCMP2456; assembly: GCA_905221635.1. Lineage (NCBI taxonomy): Eukaryota > Dinophyceae > Suessiales > Symbiodiniaceae > Symbiodinium > Symbiodinium sp. CCMP2456. Next base: position 34,560 of record CAJNDV010020147.1, on the reverse strand, counting down.
CCCTATAAAACCCCTTGTCTCATCCTTGACGGCCCTTATCCTAAGCCCTGAACCCATAAAGAACCCTTGTGGTACCCTTACCGAACCCTTACCGGGAACCCTGAAAGGGAACCCTTAAAAACCCCTAAACCCTAAACCCTAAACCCTACTAAACCCTAACCCTTCAAGGAACCCTTAAAGGAACTCTTAGAGGCAACCCTGAACCTCGAGCTCCTGCTTCAGGCTCGAGAGTGTGCCGAAGCGGTGGGGCAGCCACTGCTCAAGTCCGCTGCCCTCACGATTAACCTAGGGGCCTCAATAATTAGAATAGGGTTTCGGGGTAGATTATGATATATTTATGATAAGGCACCCCCCCAAAATAGTAAAGGTAATTATGTAGGCCCCTTTCGGGATGGGACCCCTTAGGTTGCAGGGGTTTAGGGTTCTTTGGGTTTAATATCCTCAGGGTTTGGGGGGATCCTGGGAGTTTTAGGCTCGAGCTAATATGGGGGCCTTGATATTTGGACTAGGGTTTGGGGTATACTGCACTATAACTATAATAAGGAACCGCCAGGGGTCTACATCAGGGTTTGGGCTCCGGCGTTTTAGGGTTCGGGCTCTAGGGTTCAGGGTTCTCAGTGTTTTTCGGGTGTGGGGGTTTAGGGTGTAGTAGGGTTTGGCGTTTAGCGCCGGATCTTGGCACTGGACGTCTTGGGCGTGTTCTAAACCCTAACATCCATTCCCTACAAACCCTAAACCCTACACCCCCCAGCCCTAAACCCCCAAACCCTAAAATCCGCCCTAAGCCCTAAACCCTACACCCCCTAAAACCCTATAAACCCTAAAAGCCCTACAAACCCTAAAAACCCTAAAACCCTTCGGGGTCTTGCGCAGTCTGCACCTCCCCCAGCCCGTCCTTCGGGTCCGATCCGCCTTTCGGAAGCTCCGGGTTGTCTAGAAGGGTTTAGGGTTTAGGGTTTAGGGTTTAGGGTTTAGGGTTTAGGGTTTAGGGTTTAGGTAGGAGCCCAGTAGGTAAACTTTAAACTTTTTGGTATATTAAACCCCCTACTAAAAGAAAAGTTTAAACTTTTTTGGGCCAGGGTACTGGGCTTCAAGGAAAAGGGTTTAGGGCTCTGGGGGTTTAGGTAAGGGGTCTAGAAGGGTTCTATGAGGGTTTAGGGGTTTACGGGTTCAAGGTTTAGGGTTCTATGAGGGCTCTGTGGAGGTTTGGGAGTTTGGAGTTCATGGGTTCTGGGTTTAGGGTGTAGGGGTTTGGGGGTTAGGGTGTAGGGGTTTGGGGGTTTAGTCGTAGACCCTCCCCCAATGGGATCTCAAGCTCCATTACCATGCTGAATCGGCTCAAGCTGAAGCAATGAACGAGGCATCTAGAACCCTAAACCCTAAACCCTAGAGGACTACGAAAAGAGGTCGGAATAATTGGTACCATCGCTCCGAAGCTGGCTGCAATGGGTTTTAAGGTTTAGGGTTTAGGGTTTAGGGATTATGTGGGGTTTAGGAAGCCTGCTTAGGAACACGGCATCCAACTTCAGCTCGGAGAGCCCTCAGAAACTGCCAGCACATAAAACCTAGGCTATCCTTAAAGTCTTAAAGGAACCCTGTATTATATATATATATATATATATACACTACCTTAAGCCCGAAAGCCGGCATGCCTAGATTCACAACCCATAGGCCCATAGGCCACCATTCTGGAGAGCCTTCAACTCCCTTGTGCTGCGATCTGGGCTGCGCCTCTAGAACCCTCGCAGTGTCCGGCTCTTAGCAAACCTGTTCGGACTCTTTGGGCTCCGGGCTGATGTCTGCTTTTACGGCTTTCGGGTTTGGGTTTTTGGGTTTTGGGATTTAGGGTTTAGGTTTGCAGAGGCTTTTCGGTTTTGGGGTGATTGCTTCAAATTAAAACTTCTCGAGGGCTGACACTACAGTGGTATAACTTTGCTTCAGGCCACAACAGACCCGAAACTAGTCCGAAGCTACAGAAAAAGTAGTTCTCAGTATGATCCCCCCCCCCCCTGTGAACTCAGAGCAGGGCCTTCTAACTTAAGAGCCTCATCAGAAAACTTAGGAAGCTCCCGAAACCCTTATAAGGAACCTTAGGAAGTTCTATTAGCCCTATGACACTACGGTTTAGACCTTCGGCTGAAATATAGGAGTCGAAATATGCAGGAACAGCATTCGTCCACAAGGCTTCCTCATTGGCTCTACGACAACATACCCCCACTCCCAAAAGCCGTACTACGGTTTTCGGAACCAGAAACCCCAAATCCTAACCCATTTTGGCAGAGAAGTTCGGTGACGAGTGAGGAAGGGTTGTGTGCAGAGATGGCATCCGTCACAACTTAAGCCTTATACCCTAAACCCAACCCTAGACCCTAAACCCTCTACCCTAAACCCCCCGAGGTTGCGGGGTTATCGCTCAGGGTTTACATGTACAGGCTTCGAGCAGTTGCAGGATGTGGTGCGTAGGGTTGCTATAAAGCGCTTCCATAGGGGTTACGAATTATAAGGGGTCTAGTTGGTTTTAGGGTTTCGGGACCTTAGTAGAGGTGGAGGGCTTAGAGACCCCAAAACCGCTCAATTACGGACTAAACCTTAAGTTAAACCGCATCAGGGATCCTATTATAGTTAAGGTATGTTTTGAGTTTCTGGGGGTTTAGGGTCTAGGGTGTCGGGTTCAGCGTTCAGAAGGTTTGGGGTTTAGGATTTCCCTAAACCCTAAACCCTAAACCCTAAACCCTAAACCCTAAACCGTATTCGGTTTAGTGCTGAAGCTTCAGGTGGTTGAACGGTTGTCGTTTCCTAGGGTTGATGGCTTGACACAGCTGGGAGTTTCAGAAGATTAGGGGTACCTTATTTTGGGGTCCTTATAATAGGGATCCTATCATTTAGGGTGCTATATTAGGGTCCCCTATTTTCGGAAACCCCCAGCTACTTTAACCCTTAACCGCCTTCAGTGTTCCAATCCTTGTAGCCAGTTGTTATTTGGTATCTAGATCCCCGGAGTTACATTCAGATCACCGTGGAGAGCCTACCAACAAAAAAGCAACCTCTCGGAACCCTAAACCCTAAACCCTCATGAATATGGGCCGTTGAAATAAGCTGCGGGTTTCGGCCTTATGGGGGCCTAGGGGCTTGGAGACTTGCCGCCTCGGCTGCAAAACCTAGACCGTAACCCCAGAGCAAGAGAGGGTTCAGGGTTTAGGGTGCAAGCCCTGCAAGCACTAAACCCCAATCCCCCAAATCCTAAACCTCACCCTATGAACTCTTTTGATGGCCAGTCCACGTTTCAGGGTTGAGGGTTTTTGGGAGAAGTGAGTTTGTAAGCTGCTAAATTCCGGGCATTCTGTACCAGATGCGCCTTGGGAGAACTCATAACTGATAGTTTATGTCTCTCTACCGCATACCACAAATCTACCAAAACTTGGAGCCTTTCTGAACAATGTAGAACCCTGCAACGCACTCCACAAATACAGAACTACAGGACTCCCCCAAATTCCCGACAAACCACAGCCTGCTGATGTAGAGGCTTACCTACTTCATTTCTAAGAGTCTAAGAGTAGTATTCCTTAGAGGTCCCTGGTATAGTTCTAGTACCCCCCTAACACTCACCCATTCACAAAGGCCTTAAAGAGCCATTCTAATCAGCAAGGCCCCAAGAATAAAAGCCGTGCACATGCTCACTGCTAAACACAGAAAAACCCTAAACCCGACCCTAACCCTCCAGGTACCTACTATATAGGGCCCTAGGGGCTCTAGTACCCTATATAGTAGGTGCCTGGGGTGTTAGTGCCAAATCGCAACAAAAGGCTCCTGCTATGGCTGGGGCCGCGGGTGGAAGCCTCGGATGACTGCTGCTTCCTTTAAGGTTTATGGGCTACCCATAGGCCCTAAAGTAGTTCCTTTTTGGGGTTTATATATAGAATCCTATAAGGTAACCCCAAAAAGGAGCTACTATGGGGATCATGGCTATTTTTCACGGAGCAGGCCAAAGGATCAGGTTCTCGGGCTGTGGGGTGTGGAGGTTCTCTGTCTGTCTGTGTGCGCGTGTGTTTTGCGTGGTGTAGCAGGGCACACACTGGTGCTGATGACTTTTGGGTTCAATTAGGCTCGTGGCTAACCCGAAGCTTGAAACTACCCTAAACGCTAAACCCTATAAACCCTAAACCCTAAACCCTCAACCCGAAACCCTAAACCCTACCCTAAACGCGAAGCTACGAAGAAGCACCATATTCTCGGCCCATGGGCCCTAAAACCGGGGCACATCATTTCTTTAGTGTTCCGAAGATCGAAATCGCAAGGTCCACTGCAGACTTCGTCGTCGGGTCTACAGATCCATGGACTCCATATGGGTAGTTCTCTGAACTAGGGTCCTCTTTTAGGTCCCCAATATAGTACGGCACCGTTATAAAAAGGATCCTAAAAGGGACTCTAACTTAGAAAACTACCCATATTCATGCTCATCATCACCATCACAATCATGACCGTACTGACCGACCCGATGCCTTTTGACTGCCCGTAGGTACCTGGAGGGTTAGGGTTATATTTGTAAATCGTGGATCTGAGGTGCCATTGTAGCCACACTGCGGCACCACAAGGTCGCAATTGATTTGCAGGGCAAGGCAGGGGCTGTCAAGATCCCTAAGCCCAACCTGGACCCTCGAAAACTTACATTTGTCAAGGACCTTTTTCAGAAAATCATAATCATCAGCCCTAAAAATCTTGTAGGTTTCTCAGGGTTCAGGAAAACCCTAGTTTTGGTTGGGGCCTGCGGTTTAAAGGAGCTCCTGCGCTTCAGACTCGCGTACGCAGGGGTTGGGTTTTGGTGCCGTCGTGCCATGGTTGCCCAAACCCCCGAACCACAAGCCCTGAACCCCAAAGCGTACACCGTCAACGCTAAGGGATGGGCAGCGTTTGTTAGCAGTCGGATGAGAGATAGATGCATCCTGCCTCCTGTATGAACCTTGCATTCAGTGAACCTTGGGAGGGTTTCTCTAAATTATAGGTTGTGACACGTTCCATAAATTTCGGTTTAGGGAATTAGGGATTAGAAATTAGGATAAGGTTTTGGTTTGGGTTCAGGTCTCGGGTCTAGAACTTGGTCAAGTGATGGAGTACATAAGTACATCTGTTTCTCCACCCTGGCGAAACGTATAAACCCCTTATACAACCGCGTAAACGCTTACCGGAAAAAGTTAGAAAGCCAGCTCCAACACGCGGAACGTAAGGGCTTTATGTGGGTTTAGTATTGAGGACCACGAGTGGGTTTTGGGAATGAATGCCGTCTATTTTTTACGTTGAGGAAGCCGGTTTCAGTTGCGTGACCCTTAACCCTAAACCCCAAACCCTGAACCCTAAACCCCAAACCTTTTTTTAGGTTTTAAGATCTAGGTTTTAGGGACTCTCGGATCTCGGACTTCTGGATGTAACCCTAAGGGTCCATGTGCTCATATATGCAAAGTATATACTAAGGCCATAAATTAGTTCCGAAATAGGTACTTTGGGGCCAAAGTATCAACTATTTGGGCACATGGATCCTTAGGGTAATTAGTAAGGACTCTATAGGGTTTCGCGCTTTACGGCGTGTTTCGTTTTGTGGGGTTTCAGCGCACGCCCCGGGCTTTGCGAAGTATCACACGACTTGGCGTTGAACTGCGGTTTAGAGTTTAGGGTTTAGATCCCTAAACCCAAAACCCTAAAACCCTAAACCTACCCGAAGACACGACGCCAGGGTTTGGTGTCTGACGTTGGGGTTCGAGTATAGCAGGGCCTGTTATCCCTCAGGGTCCATATATAATGTAAGGGCCCAAGTAATCACCAATACTATGTTGGGGGGGGTTCTTATTGTAACGGTTTTATGGGCCCCAAAACCCCATTCTAATTATTCAGGCCCCTATATTACTATTATTATGGCATTAGGTCCTCAGACTCATCATCAGGGTGGTCTTTTGGGACCTAATTCCATAGTGGTCGTATATATGGACCCTCGTGGTATACATCAAGGTAAACCCTGCGGCTGCAAATAGCCCAAAGTAGGTACTACTTGTAGACTTTCGTCATAATATATACACCTAACTAATTACCAATACGATTTTGCATATCCTCTATTATAAGTATAGTATAATATACCCCAAAACCTTGTTCTACTTATTAAGGCCCCTTTGTTACTTGGAGCCCCAGGTAAATAGACAAGTCATGTCGGCTGAAAGCCTCTAAAGACTGGAGTTGGGCAGCTTGAAAGCCCAGCACCTGAAGCCTCGATCTTCGCACCGGCATGTGATTCAGGCTATCGTCCTCACTTACATGGGACTTTCCGAAAATAAGGGGTACCTTAATTAGGGGTCCTGATAATAAGGATCCTACTATTTAGGGCGCTATATTAGGGTCCCCTATTGTCGGAAACTCCCACATAGCTGCAATGCAGAGTAGCAGTTTGACATTGACAGGCATTTTGGTTCGTGCCTCAAGTTGTCAAGATGTCTACTGGACAGCATGGCCCGCTGCGTGTCGTCAGCGCTTGCTCCGGCTTGGTCACAGAATGTTTTGCCCTGAAGGCAATGGGTGTGCCTCACAAAGTTTTGATGGCCTGCGAAAAGCTGGAGCACATGCGTCGGCCTCTCCAATGCAATCATGCCCCATCGGTCATTGTGAACGACGTCTTCAGTCCCTGTTTTCTCAAACACGGACGAGCGGCAGAACTGTTTGTAGCAGGATTTCCCTGCCAACCTTTCAGGGCTGCCTGTTCTCAGGGGGGCGCAGGCGACGCCCGCGGGTCCGTGGCATTCGCCATAATGAAGTGGCTGCAAGAGCACAAGCCTGGTGCCTTCATCCTCGAGAACGTCGGGGGTCCCTGGAGAGACATCGCGGCACTTTCTGACATATCCGGGTTTAGGGTTTAGCGGTTTAGGGCCTAGAGTTTAGGGTGGATTCTATAGCTGTAAAGGGCTGACTGCATTTGTATGGGTGAGTGGCTTATCACAGCTGACAGGACTTGTTGGGTAATTATCTGGCTTTTTAGGGCTGAAGACTTGAACCCAACGCCCTTGAAGCCCTAAGCCCCATAAACCCAACCCTGAACCCTAAACCCTAAACTTTACACCCTTGAAGCCCAAAACCCTATAAACCCGACCCTAAACTCTACACCCTTGAAGCCCTAAGCCCCATAAATCCGACCCTAAACTCTACACCCTTGAAGCCCTAAGCCGTATAAACCCGAATCTTAAGCCCTCAACTCTTGACCCTGAGGCGCAGTAACAAGTCGAGATTCGGCCAGCAACCCGTGAACCTTGACCTAAATTCCCCGCCAGTCTGGCATCCTGAAAACCCTACTGTAGAAGCCTACATGATCACCCATACTATTCTTAGGGTTCTTTATTATAAACATACTATAAAGAAGCCCAAAACCCCCTACATTACTTGCAGGATCATGGGGCTTAGTACGTATGGTTAAAAGTTCTTTAATTGTGGTTATAAGTAGTCATATGTATGGTGTCAGTATTGATAATCGAGCCCTCACTACTACGTCCCATGATCCTTCAAATAGGCCCTAAACTTGGGATCCGGAAACATACGGAGTTTAATATAGAGGCCTAAGAAAATAAAACAGGATGTTGGGACATTTGTTCGGTATTGTTTTGTTATGGGGCCCCCAAAAGCGTACCTTGCTAATGACTTCTGCAAGGAGTCCATAACAAGCCACACTAAAGCAGTTTTTGTCGGTGTTCACTCAGATAAACCCTAAACAGCGTCCCGATCCCGACAGGGCAACCTCGACTACGAGGTTCAACTAGAAGATGCGCCGGTGATTAAGGCTGGTTCTGGGTTTCGGGGGTTACATTAATCAGGCTTGAACCCTTGTGAGGCTCGTGCTTTTCATGTATTACGGTTTAGATTTCGATGGAGCTGTAAGGGTCACTGCAGGGGTTCTTTGATTTATTGACTCTTAGTGACTCTACATAACCGGATCCTCAACACTGAAGTATGACTATGGACTCGAAAACACGAATAAAAAAGCCTAAATTACCAATCTCATTCTTAGGGTTCCTTATTCTTACTATAGTATAATAGACCACCAAACCCTATTCTAATTATTAAGGCCCCCACATTCCCCCCCATCACTGAGAACCACGCTTTTCTTCAAGCCTAGACCGGGTGAGGAGGTCTTCAGGGCTCTCTGAGGCATTCCGGGAGTGGCCGTTAAAATTCGTGTTTACGGTTTATGGTTCCTAAACCCTAAACCCTAAACCCTAAACCCTAAATCCCTCTCGGTGTACCAAGGGCCTCGGGTTTAGTTCCCAGGACAGTTGTACTAAAGACCCGAATCAAACCTCATGCTAGCTGGCTGAAATTCTGAAAGATACGCCAAAATCAGCCACATGGAAAAAAACAGCAGCGATGTGCTGTCGCAATCGCTTCGCTGGGTCTGAGGTACACTTTTTGGTTCCGTGCCCCTGCCAGCAAGCCCATGCCCTGACCCTCAAATGCTAACTCTCTCAGCCTTAAAAACCTGACCCTAAACCTAAAACCCCACAGTACCCGAACTTCTAAATCCTGCAGAGAAAGGAACCTCACGATAGCCTAAAGTCTTCCTCGCCCCGCCTCTTGTTTCAAACGATAGGGGGGCGGTAAAGGGTTAAGTAGAGCTTGTAGGGTATAGGGTTTTAGGAATCACAACAGGTTTTGGAGGGTATAGCACAGTTTAGTTAAAGTTTAGTCATTGCAAGGAGCCATCAGAAACGGCTTGACTAGTTTTGATGGCTTCCAGAGCCTCACAGCCCTTGTTTGAACGTCAGGCCTTAGATATTGATTCGCAACTACCCCCAAAACCCTAGACATTGCATGGGAGGAGTGTATGATTAGAACTAAGCCCTAACCCCTCAAATCTGTTTGTCCTTCGGACGCTTATGCCGAAGCCTTTTCAGGGATTAGGGTTCAGGGTGATCTCTTAGGAGCTCAGAGTTCAACTTTCGGCATTGTTGCTGTGCGCAAGGCCTACAGAATTACCGATACTATTTTGGGGGGGCTCCTTATTGTAATTATACTATGAAGAAGCCCAAATTCCTGTTCTAACTATTAAGGCCCCTACAATATATGTGCAAGGCCTACTACCAGTCAGAGCCTGACAAGTGGACGCAACTGCGGGTGTCCGGGCCTGAGCCGTGCTAATGCGAGAGTTGCGAGGGATCTTTGATCCCAGCCGGAGGCTGGTCCATCTTGCGGGAGCAGGGGTGACTGTTATTTTGCTGTTTGTGTCGTGCTTTGTAAGTTGTGTGCGTGTTTATTTTCTTTGTTGTCGCCTGAGGGCAAGCTGTGCAGGACTGAGAAGTGCAGGTGTGCAGGTGTCTTCCGAAAACTTGAGACAGAAGCCTGCTGTTAGGGGTTTCCGATATTAGGGTTTTGGAGTTTTAGGAGGCTTGGGGTGCAACAGGGCTTATCGGTCTTGCATGGGTTTGTTGTTGGAGGTATCGGGGTTCAGGGGGTTCGGGGTTTAAGCCCTGGGGCTGTGAGGGTTTGTGCACTAGGGCTTGTGGGACTAAGGACCCGAAACCCTAAACACCCTATACCCGAAGCCCAAACCCGAACCCGTAAACCCTTAGAGCAAAGGGAGTTTGGGGTTTTCAGGGGGTTTGGGGTTAGAGGGTTTGGGGTTGTAGCAGGCCTTGCATGTGCAGGGCTCTCTTCGCGTATTATCTTTTAAATTGCGAGCAGGGGCTCACATTTTATGTGTTCAACAATGTTATCCTGGCTATGACCCCTAAACCCTAAACCCTAAAGCCTAAACCTCCTCAGTCCCACTGCCCCTCTTCGGCATCTAAGTTGCCTCAGGTGCAACACAGGGAGCTGCTTACGCCCTAAGAACCTGACAGAGGCAACAGGTCTAATCTCAATTCAACCCTAAACCCTAAACCCTAAACCCTAAACCCTAAACCCTAACCTCAAGTCGGTTTTGTGTGGGTTGTGGGGCCTCCAGGGCTAGGCCTAGGGGTTATTTAGGGTTTAGGGTTTAGGGTTTAGGCTTTAGGGTTAGTACCGGCTCAAATCTTTTTAGGCTGAGCTTTATTATCTAGGGCTTGAGGTTAAGGACAGGTTTTTCCTTAGTTCCACAAAATCCCGGAAATCCTAAACCCTAAACCCTAAACCCTAAACCCAACCTCGCTTTCCGAGGCCCCGGGCCTTTCGCGCGGGATCGCGCGGAGAGACTGTCAAGGCAGACAGGGTTTTAGGGTATAGGGTTTAGGATTTGGGGTTTAGGGTTTAGGGTTTAGGATTCAGCGTTTAGGGTTTAGGATTTAGGGTTTCGGGTTTAGGATTTTAGGGTTCCGGGTTCCAAGACCTCCCGTTTTAAGGGTTCTACCCTCTGAGCAGGGGGTCAAAACCCACTAGTTTGTAGGGTTTGTGTCCGCAGGTAGGGTTTGGAGTTCGGGGTTTAGGGTTTTGAGGGTTCGTGTTTAAACTTCCGGGAACTACCAAGACCTAGTCTTTGTCCATGCTCCTTTTCGAAAATTTTTAACTCGGGTTGGTAACCTACAAAGAAGTAGGTTGTGGTATTTAACCGTGAGCCCTAGTCTTTGGGCTGAAGGCTCGGGCAACAGGTTTAGAGCTCAGGGTAGACTTGGGGATATAAAAAGTGACTGACTTCAGGGTTCTACCCTCTTATTGAGGAGTCATATCCTACAGTCTTGTAAAGTTTGGAGTCATAGACAACTTTTGACTGGCTCGTTGTGGTTATCGTTATGGTTCTCATTAGCAGTGAGCATTAGCAGCAGCCAGTGGCATTGGCATTGGCTCATCGTCTTCACCATCATCATGCATCGGAATGATGACCATTAAAATACTCCCTAGCCCCTCGTGGTATACGCATAGTATACTATACCCCGAAACGCTAGTCTTTTTTCATGAGGCCCTTACTAGGAACTCGACTACCTATTAAAACTCCTACCGTAAGGAGTTTATGGTTTGTAGCCCTTACTGTACGCTTGGGGGCTCATGAAACTTAGTATGTACAGTTCTACTTGTACGTACCTTAACTGGGGTTACAACTAGCTATAAGTTTAGCTATACCTTATGAACAACCTTGTCTACACAGTCCCATGAATCTTTAAGCGATTTTTACGTTGATCGTTTACGGTGTATTATTTCATGTCACTGCTCGAGAGTTGTCGAACATCTGTTCCGATTTTTCGGGCAGGGCTTTCAGTTTTGAGGTGTAGGGTTTGGGTTTCTTGACTTTTGGAGTCAAGGGTTCAAGGTTCGGAGTTTCAGCTAAGGGTATCGGTTTCAGGGCTTTGGGGCTTAGGTTTGGGGTTTAGACTTCGGAGTTCCCCGTATTGTAGTTTTGGCCTTCACAGAGAGATGCGGATCTTGCAAGAACCGTCATGGTCTGCGTACTAGCTCCTGAACCCCAAACCCTACACCTAAACTTAGGAAATAGCAACGGAAAGGCGTTGAAGGACTTCGCTGACGTCATGTATGTTTGTGGTTGTGTGTGTTTTGTTTTTCAAGGGAGGGGAGAGGAGGGGAGCGGGGGCGTTGGGTCTCGCGGCTTCCATGGGTTCAATATATAACCCGCAATGAGATACTCGTTTAAATGGGGCTTGATCAAAGATTTCACGGGTCTGATGAAGACAATGCGTGTTTGCAGATGCTTAGGTCATAATTATACTGCATGCTCCATGCACGGAGGTTTGCATGGAGTTTCCCGGGTCAGGGACGCCGAAGATGTCGCAGCAAAGAAGAGTTATGAGTATTACGTTACTTGAACTGTGAGCTGAACTCGACGTTCTCATGGCCATCCTAGCTGACGCGTCGGAAGCCCTGAACCCTAAACGCTAAAACCCTAATTAAAACCCTAGACCCTGAACCCTAAACAACCCTAAACCCTATAAGCCCTAAACCGTCCGAAAACCTTGAAGTTGAAAGGCGTGTACTTTGGACGCCCTGAAGAGATGGCTCTCCTACAGACTCCAGGTGCAGGTGTCCGGAGCCCGGCGCAAGGTTTAGGGTTTAGGGTTTTATGTTGCAGCTTTTTAGGGCTCCTTATTTTGATTCCATTTTTTATAAGTCCCTGAAAAGGTACGTCCTTTGGGTCTTGGTAGGGCTTAGGGTGTGGGTTTAGGATGTAGGGGTGTAGGGTTTGGGACTTTGGGTTTGGGGTTCAGGGCTTGGGGTTTAGCAGGTATCGAGAGCCCACGTTTTTTTGGAAGTTTTTTTTTTGTGTTTTGCAGGTGCAATTCAAGAGTTTGACGGGTTACGGTTGAGTTTCAGGTTTATGCGTGTCGGGTTGCGTGTGGGTCAATTCTGAGGTTTAGGTTTTACGGTTCAGGGCTCAAGGTCTTGGCTTTCAGGATTTGGAGTGGGCTTGGGGTCGTGGCTGCAAGGTTATCGGTTATTGTATCATTTCCTCAATCGTGGGGTGTTCTAATTGAGTAGCCCTAATAAGGGTCCATGTACCCAAATAGGATATACTTTGGCCTTAATGTAGTCCCTATATAGGTACTTTGGGGCCAATGTATATACTATTTAGGTACATGGACCCTTAGGGTAGAGTAGGTAGCCTGAAAACCTTTTTGGGCAAAGCTCGTCTCACTCCTTTCGCTGGGGACGCAGCTCATCTCACGTCGCACTTTATTTTTTTGGTGTACTATCTGCCGTATATACTCCCCAAGGTTCCCCTTCACTTCCCCTAGGATGCTGGTCAAGTCAGTAAAATGAGGTTTTTGCCAGCCCAACAGAGTACAGGAGACCGGAAAGGGAGGACCAGAGATGTGCAGCGTGGTTCTTGTTAGAAAAGAAGCTTAGTTTGAGCCACCATAGTAAATGATAGAGTTTCCTTATATGGTAAGTTCAGCAAAGCTCCTGGGCAAAATCCAGTCAAGCTGTCCAGGCTGTGTCCCCAAATAGCATAGCATACTTTGGCCTGAGACGGGTTATGTGCTGGGTGCTTTAGATGCTACAGGTACATATACGACATGAACATGAAACTTCAGGGTTTGCTGAAACTTCAGAGTTTGTACCCTCTCTACATTCATGTCAAGAACTATCTCATCAATCTGGGTTCGGCTTCGACAATGCGTCAGGATTCATACCTTGTGTCTAAGCCCTCAAAACCCTCGACCGCAAAACAGCACGAGCATCGCATGGCGGACTTGAGTAGCAAGTGGGAGCTGGACCAAAGCCTATTTCCCCCCTTGCCGAACCCCCCCCCCCCCCCTCCCTCATTTGACTCTGTTCCTAGGAGCTTCCCCAACCTCCGATTAACCCTAAGCCCTTATCAACCCTAAGCCCTAAGCAAGCAAGCCGTGAACTGCTTCGTGTACTTCTTGCAGGGCAAATGCCCAGGCTACGACGATCATTACTGAGACGAATGCCGCTTCAACCACTGCTACTGCTACCCCAATACCTATAAAGCTCAACCCCCACATTCCCGAAACCCGGAAACACTCTAAATTCATAAACCCTAAACCCCGAACCCTAAACCCTACACCCTAAACCCGCTAAACCTTAAAACCTTAAACTCTTTGCAATTGAGGTCGGACATCGGAGTTGTCGTGGAGGAGAAGGATCAGGAGCGATACTGGAGGGGGTTCAGGGTTTAGGGTTTAGGTTTCAGGGTTAAGGCTTTAGGGTTTAGGGTTTGGAGTTTAGAGTTAAGGAGTAGGGTTTAGGGTTAAGGATTAGGGTTTAGGGTTCAGGATTAGGGTTTAGGGTTTTGGGCTGTTACTTTTTGGTGTTTGTATGCCTCATAGCTCAAGTTTCTGCAGCCTCAACCAGTACCCGCAAGAAAGACCAAGCTACAATGGTATGAAAATAGTGCTGGCAGAATGCGTCCTGGTTTCAGTGAGGACTCGTGTATTGCTGTTGTGGATCTTGGCAACGCCTCACCCCACACCGAATCTCTGCCCACACCTGGTGGGACTCCATCATATCGAGGCTGGATAGTGTGGTTTTGATACGGCCGGTCCCTTGGAGGTTCATGGGACATAGTCTAGTATATACCTGGGGTTAAGAGTAAGGTAGGGATAACTATTAGGGTAGTTAGAAGTGTACTAAGTCCCATGAGCCTCCAAGTATGCAGTTATATCAGAATAATCCGCGAACTCCTGTCTGAACCATCGGTATATGATACATGCCTAATCACAGATCCGTTATAGAACCTTTAATGGACCGAATCCATATGCCGAGATCCGATAACTCCTACGAAGATGTCAGGTCTTTCAGGCCTGCCCTACAGGCTCTCTGCTAGGGTTCTGGGTCCTAAACCTTAAACCCTAAACCCTATCTTGGGTCGTAGCCTGGAGCCTTGTCAACCTGAAACGGCCTCGGACCCTGTCAAGATCTTGGTTTGTCTACCCGAAACACTAACTTACCAACAAGTACTACTATCCTAAACCCTAAAACCTAGTTGCTGGGATGTGAGTCTTAGAATACTAGAAGTTGTACAGCTAAAGTCATAGCTAGGTGCTGTCTGTATCGCCCCTCCTTGTCGCCCCACGGTGCATCCCTCAACGAGCAACAGAGTAAAGGAGCCACACATCACGTGGCTGGAGCACGAGGTCGTCCGCGCCGAAATCTTCCGTTTCTTTGGAGTTGGGGATTCACGGCATTCTCACCAGCAGTGTTGCTTCTCATGTTCTTATGCCCAACACCTCCGGTTCCAAAGCCCTGTTCATCCATGATGCTTTTGGGTGAGATATGCCCCTATGTATATGTATATGTATGTGTTTATGTATATGTTTATGTATATGTTTATGTATATGTATATGCATATATACATATAATAATTTTACATACATGTAGTGCATACACATACGCACGTAGCATACATACGTATATACAAACATACACACATACAGACAGACAGACAGACAGACAGACAGACAGACAGACAGACAGACAGACAGACAGACAGACAGACAGACAGACAGACAGACCTACCTACCTACCTACCTACCTACCTACCTACCTACCTACCTCCCTGCCTGCATGCATGCATGCATGCATGCATACATACATAGGTACCTACCTACAAAATTTATCTACACATATGTAGTACCATGTGGGTACACGGAGACTTACGGAAATGTAAGTTACAGTTCCCCTAAGCCAAGGGTCGAGTTGCAGGGAACAACATTCTGACCGTGAAGCTTTAAGGCATTAGTAGTAGTCGCAGTGTTCGACACGAATAGCTTTAAACTAACGGATTAGGGGTTAGGGTCCATAGACAACAAAAGCCAACATGATCTTGGGAGATAGTTTGACGATTACCCTACAACAGCTGAAACCCATGTTGACTAGGCTGCTACGACGAGTCCTAGTACCGCCACTGCAACAGCACTACCACCATGGCCACGAGTGCTGCTCAGTAGAGTCCCTGAGGTTCCATGTAACCAAATAGATATACTTTGGCCTTTAAGTAGTCCATATATCAGTACTTCGGGGCCAATGTATATACTATTTGGGCACATGGACCCTTAGGGAGTAGAGCAGTCGGTCATTCAATGCCTGCAAGCTTCCGTATTGTCACCAGTTGCTTAGGGTCCTTGGACGCATCTGGTATATACTTTGGCCTACTTTGGGGCCCAAGTATATACTGTAGGGGTACATGGACCCTAAGCCTTCGCATTGTCATCGAGAGGGCCCATATTTGCTATTGTTATGGAATTAAATAGGTCTTTCAGCCTCAAAACCACGACAGGAATGGTCTTGCGGGGCCTACTTCCATAGTAATAGCATAGTCCCATAAGGGTCCATGTACCCACATAATATATACATTGGCCCTAAAGTACCCATATTTAGGTACATGGACCCTTAGGGAGTAGTAGTGTCTCTGGACCTCCTGGCTCACAAACTGCAAGGAGATTAGTCAGCACGGCGCTCCTTTCAAAGACGACCTCAGGATCGTCGTTTGTTGCGAAGGCACAGAGTTTGTTTAGGGTTTAAGGTTTAGGGTTTAGGGTTGAGGGCTTAGGGCTTAGGGCTTACCAACGGAGGTTCAGACACCATAAACCCTGAACGTTGTACACCTTCGGGACCCCATAGCCTACTGCTTGCTCAGGGTCATACCGTCTGGCTGTTACTCTGGGGGATCTTGCTCTTGCCTACTGCTGCGGCTCTTGCTCTTGCTCCTGTTCTTGCTCGTGCTCTTGCTGTTGCGCCTGCTCCTTGACCTCCCTAAGTCAAAAATGTGGTTTACAAGGCGGTGATGAGTTGAGGAAGATTTCCCGGAAAGTGCGTTTGTCATTAGGGGTGTTTTTAATACAAACGAGAAGTGATTACGACAGGGTTTTACAGAAGTCCTTTGGCAGGAAAAAAGCTTCCCGCGAAGCAACTGTATGGCCAACTTGTATATTATATAAGTTCAGTAACCCCTTGGGGCTAGGCGCATCAACTTCAGGGTATTAGGGTTTCAGCTTGAATGTTCAGGTTTCGAAGGTTTAGGGTTGAGGCTTCCGTTGCTATGGTTTGACTACGACAGGACGTAGAGCAGCCTGGGTTTTAAGGTACCTTTCTCCAGGGTCATTTTTTTCAAAGGGATGTTACGGTATAGGGATGTCCATTCCTCGGGAAATGATACATGATGTCGGAACCCAGACTTCAAATTCTGCCATGGGCGTAAGCAACGAATAGGGTCGAGGGTAGAACCCCAAGCGCTAAACGGTCGGTTTAGTGTTCCCTAAGGGTCCATGTACCTAAATAGTAGAACATTGGCCTTAATGTAGTCCCTATATAGGTACTTTGCGGCCAATGTTCCACTATTTGGGTACATGGACCCTTAGGGGTTTATTTCAAGGCTTAGGGTCTCGGGTTTATGGGTTCTGTGTTTTGGATTTCGGATCTCGTGTGCTTAGAAGTGTAGTCTTGGACCCGCTTGGCATCGCAGCGCAGGCGAAGAGAGGGACGGGGATGTTATCAGATCTTTGCCGTGCATGTCCCAGCTGCTGTGGTTGTGCGACTTTTGGGTCGGTTTGCGTCGTTTTTTCGACGGGCTCAGGCATTTAGGGTTCATCACTTCAAGGTGCAGGGATTTCAGGTGTCTGTTTTGGGGCTGAGGGACTATATGCCTAAGGGTTTGGCACCGGGGTGCCAACCGTAAACCCCAGGATTGTTCAAAGGCAGAACTCGACATTGAACCAGTGAAAAAAAATCTGTGCAGCCTTCATACTTGCAGCAGAAGCTCCGAGACTTATGATAGGGTAAAGGGTTTAAAGTTTAGGCCAGAGTTCCACTGTGCCGTTATTGAGTTAAGTTAAGAGCAAGAGAGATGATTGATGAGGCCGTGCGGCGAACGCGGAATACTGACCCCCCCCGCATGCGTCCGATCATTTACAGCACAGGCTGCACTAGTACTTAGACAGCATGCCGTCGTCCCGCTGTGGTGCAGTGCATACTCATCGCAGGATACCCTACTGTAAACCCCTCAACCCTAAACCCAAACCCATGCATCGCAGCAGTATTTTGGGGAAACGACTTCGATCGATTTCGGGAGTCTCTCAAAATCCCCGTTCAGGGTATGGGGTTTAGGGGGCCAAGGAAGGGAAGCGTGACT
The DNA here is from genome assembly GCA_905221635.1 of Symbiodinium sp. CCMP2456. Lineage (NCBI taxonomy): Eukaryota > Dinophyceae > Suessiales > Symbiodiniaceae > Symbiodinium > Symbiodinium sp. CCMP2456. Next base: position 17,021 of record CAJNDV010020147.1, on the reverse strand, counting down.
ATCCTGCTTTCGGTCCCGAACCCCAACAGTGCATGGGGGAACGCAGTTTCGCGCTGGTCCTGTTTTTTTGTTTTTTGTCGGGGCCTTAGCAATTAGAATAGGGTGTGGGGGTATAGAATACTATAACTATTCTGTTTGGGAATCCCCAAAACCCTATTCTAATTGTAAAGGCCCTTACCTTGTAGAATACCATATCTATTTTGTTTGGGAATCCCCAAAACCCTATTCTAATTGTAGAGGCCCCTACCCAAAGGCTCCATGTGCCTTTATAGTAGATACTTCAGCCCTAAAGTACCTCTATAGGGACCCCTTTAAGGCTTAAGTAACTACTATAAAGGTACATGGAGCCTTTGGGTTACCTTGCTTGAGGTAAAGCCGTGCTCCCAAATCCTCCTGAATCCCACCAGTACTTGAGGGAGAGTATTCGGGGCGTGGTTCTGAAAGCGCCAGTACTTCGGAAACCCTAAACCCTAAACCCTAAACCCTAAGCCCTAAACGTCTACTTCCCTAAGGGTCCATGTACCTTAATAGTAGAACATTGGCCCTAATGTACCCATATAGGGACTACATTCAGGCCAATGTTCCACTGTTTGGGTACATGGACCCTTAGGTTCTGAAAGCGCCAGTACTTCGGGGCAAAGCATTGTGGCAGTGTCCTGGTGGTTTAGGGTTTAGGGTTTAGGTGCTGTCCTCTGGTGGTGTGGTGGTGGTCTCCTGGTTCTCTCGAAGTCTTACTGGTCTCTTCTTGGTGGTCTCTTGGGGCTCTCTTCGTGCTCGGTGTCGTGGTGGTCTCTGGCTGGTCAACTGGTTAGTCACATAATCCATCTCTGTATACTCAGTTTACTTATATGAATACAGGCTGGACCCATTTCCAACTGTCCGTGGTCATTACTCACCCCACAAGCACGATATGCTGCACCTGGCCTGCATCGCCCCTTTACCTCTCACTGTCAGGATGCTTGTGTCTTGGGTAGCCATGGCCTTGAGATCGCAGTTCAGGCTTTATCTGAGCTATAGCACTCAAAAGTCTACCCCTTGCCCCAAACCCCAAGCCCTAACCCTAAACCCTAAACCCTAAGCCCTAAGCCCTAAGCCGAAAAAACGGAACTCTCAGCCCGAAAGGCTCCCTAAACCCGGTACGCCCCGCATGCCCCGAAGTGATATCGAGTCTGACTCCGGGGGCAGCCCGCTGAGGCCTAAAACCGCCTGGACACTACGGGATTCGGGCTTCGGAACCTCCTCCACCAGCAGTGGCTCAGGCTCCAGATGAGGGTATCAACGCTACTTTTGTGGGGGGGGGGTCCTGATTATCTGTTCTAATTATTAAGGCCCCTANNGTGGGTGAAGTGAAGAATTGGTCTGAGAGGGTTTTGATCAGGTTGCAGACCTTGGAATTTACGGGGTTTTGGTTCGGGCTCACGAGTTGGACTAGGTTTTGGCTTGATCGGCCGTGACCCCCACTGAAGGTCTGTGGCTTCAAAGACTCTACAACACCATTATCGCTTCGCTGAGTGTTTCCTCTAACGGTTACTTTAAAGATAGCCGACACCTTTCTGAAGCGCAAGAGGTTCCGAGTACAGGGCGTAGAGACGATGCTGCCGAGGAATGCTACGTTGATCTACCAAAACCTTCTCTTTTTTGGGGGAGGGTGAAGGGGGGGGGTGTTTCTTTTCATAAGAATCTACAAACAGGTGAAGTTCTGGTATTTCCGCACGGGTTCTAAAGAGTTTCGGATGCAGGGTCAAGGATGTACCACAGGGGGTCGTAATAGTTACCCATACTATGTAGGGGGGTCCTTATTTTTGTTTATAAT
>CAJNDV010020136.1:45025-58480 GCA_905221635.1 Symbiodinium sp. CCMP2456 | reverse complement strand
GGGTTTAGGTTTTAGGGCTTAGGTGTTAGGGTTTAGGTGTTAGGGTTTAGGGTTTAGGGTTTAGGGTTTAGGGGTTTAGGGGTTTAGGGTTTAGGGTTTTGGGTTTAGGGTTTAGGGTTAAGTGTGATGGGCGCAGAGGTCTCAAGAGATAGAGTTCAGGTTTAGGGTTTTATATGATTTAGGGATGGTTGGGTTTGGGGTTATGTGCTTGAGGGTTCATGGATATGTGACGGTACGTGTCAGCAACCCGGTGATAAGTAGTGTAAATGTCATTTTGAGTAGTTGTAACCCCAGTTCATCCAGCTCCCTTATTCTATATCCGCCGTCAAGAAGCTGTGTTTTTGTTCATTCGTTCCAGGCTTCGGGATTATATGATCCCTAAGGAAGGTGATTGCCGCCGTCTTTGAGGCTGACGCAGACACGCTGGAGCTGTCTCTCGTATGTTCGCGCGATACTTTTTGCCAGCGTTTCACCGTTGTAATCTGCAGTGATCGTGCCTTGAAGGGTTGGAAGATGAACCGCAAAGGCCCAATCCTTAGATTTATAATTATAGGGTCTAGGGTTTAGGGTTTAGGGACCCAAGTTAAGGATGAGCTTTGGCCACAAGCAAGCTCCATATACTTTTTAAAAGTTTTTCCCGCTCTCTCTCTCTCTCTCTTTCTCTGATACATGTGTATATATACATATATTTAAATCATGGGCATATACATATACAATATCAATAACACTAATGAGAAGCATCGTACAGTAGCAGTAACAGTAACAGAGCTAGTTCTAGCTTTGGTTCTAGCACGGGTACGAGTACTAGTAACTAGTACTACTAGTACTAAAGCTAATAGTGAGAAGAACTATATTAACTGTTTTTGTTGTTATCATTACTCTGAGTAATAATATCATTATATCAGCAGGGACTTTCATGGGCCCTAAACCCTAAACCCTAAACCCGTTCTTTCTTCCGGATTGCTTTGCATGCTTCCTCGCAGGCACGGAGGCTCTATGGACTTCCCGGAAACCCCTAGCACTCCTTAGTTCCACTGCCAAAACCCCTAAACCCTAAACCCCTAAACCCTAAACCCTAAACCCAACTATTTTCACACTAATCAGTTGGAATCCTTCAGACTAGTCTGGAAATCAGAGTTGTTTTGTTCTCTTTTTTCGTATGTATATATATATATATGTGTGTGTGTGTGTGTGTGTTTGCATATGTAGCTGGAGGGTACATACGTTTAACTACATGTACAGATTTACATAAACAAATGCACACAAGATTCCCCCTAAACCCTAAACCCGAGAGAACCCAGAACCCCCTAAACCCTAAACCCGAGAGAACCCGCGAGAACCCCTAGCGCGCGTGTTCCCTAAGGTTCTATTTAGGGTTTAGGGTTTAGGGTTTAGGTAGTATTATTAGGGGTACCCCTTAAAGGGTACCCCTTCTGTACCCTGCTTTTGGCTCTCTTAAAAGGGACCTTATTAAGAGGGTCTATATCCCAAGGATCCCCCTAATCCTAGCTCCCACTGTCAGAGTTGCGAGATAGTCTGAGGTTTTAGGGTTTTAGGGTTTTAGGGTTTTAGGGTTTTAGGGTAGTAGGGTTTCAGGGGTTTAGGGTTTTAGGGTTTTAGGGTTGTAGGGTTTTAGGGTTTAGGGCTGTAGGGTTTTAGCGTTTAGGGCTTAGGTTTAGGGCTTAGGGTTTAGGCGCTTGATGACAATACATTCCTAAAAACCCGCGACAGGGAGATGCCGGAAAGGGAGCATCTCTAGAAAGCCCGACAAGAATAAACGATAAAACCAAAGCACCCTTGAACAAACCCTTGTTAAGACACCCTGTAAAGCAGCTCGCACTCGTAACCCTGTAAAGGCAGCCCTTCTATGACCCTTACAACACCCCTTATCAAAACACTTCTTAAACAACTCGTACACCTGTACTAACTAAGCCTCACACCCTTGAACCTAAACCCTTAACCCTAAACCCTACACCCTAAACCCCACAAGTGACCTTGAAAACAAGAAAGGTCCTACTACAACCCTTGTAACAGCCCTTCTTTAAACACACTAAAGAGCAGCTTGTATACAACTAATGCCTAAGCCCCAAACCCCAAACCCGACAAACGGCCCTTAAAAGCAACAAAAGGCCTTAATATATAAACCCTAAACCCTAAACCCTAAACCCTATTCAAATTATGAAGGCCCCTACATACTGCAGGACCACGGGGATCCCGAGGTTCGCGCCTTGGCGAAGCGCCTGAGGCGCCCTGGCGTCCTCGGAGATCCCGTTGGGATCATTTTTGGGGCTTCGGAGTTTTAGCGTTTAGGGTTTAGGGTTTTGGCTTTAGGGTTGCGTGAGACCCCATCTTCATAATTGATCACTGAGGGTCTGGGGTGCGCGCCAAGAACGGGCATTGCCCCAACGAACGGAGAAGCAGTCATCTGCGCAAGGCCTGCTAGGAACGTTGGCATTCGAATCCAAGTTTCGAAGCTCGTAGCCCCAAGCACCTGCTCAAAGGGGCCTTTTCAGATCCATGCCTATTTCTGTCTTCTCACCTGGGCAGGCGTACCTGGAAGGACTTGATCGCCACGGCTGCGGGCGAGGTGGCCTGGGAGTTTTGCGGGTGCAGGAAAGTCGGGTTCCGGGTGCGCAGGGCTGTAGATCTTCACCAGTCTTGGGTACGAGTTCTTACAGGTCTCTAGGGCGAGTCGGAGGCTGTGCCGTGTCCTTCATTTATAAGAAGGGCTCGGCGCACTAGAAGCAAGCTTGGACTCTTGGGTCTTGTTGCTACTTGCTGCAGTGGTTCTGGCGTACCATTGCAGCTGCACATTGGCGTGTAGGGGCCTTGCTAATTAGAAGCTGATTTGGGATACATAAGCACTCGCAGTCTTGCCTTTCCTGGGACGCAAGGGTGGCGCAAGTTGGGAACGCTGATGCTCCGTGTAATGATGTGCCATCGGCTTTCTCGCCACTGATGTAGTGGGTGCTGTTATAACAGAAACCCTAGTGACGGGACCTTGGCCCGCAGAACATCCCATAGCTGAGCGATCACATCAATTATGCTGAGAGCCTGACATCTTGTCCCAAGAACAGACATGTTACAGAAGTCCACGGAAACCCTCAACCGAAGTCCCAAACTCTCCTCAAACTTTCGACTAACAGTGCCAGCACTGTACAGGCTGCCGCAGCAATGCCACCAGCGCCGCCACCGCCGGAGACGGAGGAACTCACTTCGAGACCCGGGACACTATAGGGGCTACGTAACTAGAATTCAAATTAGGTTTTGATCGTGTGAACGTTCATAACGTTTCGGTTTTTGGGGTATATTGTACTAGAACGAGAACCGGGACCATTCTCGCAGATTGTTGCTAGTAGTTCTCGTTGAGTGGTTATTCTTTCTTCGGTCCTTGTTGGTACCTGCTGGTAACCCTTGAGCCGTTCTCTGGCATCACTGCAAGCATGGCAAGGTACATGTCTCGTTTTACTTGCCAGGCGTTCAGCTTGGGACATCTTGGCACCACAGTCTCCCAAACCCCCTTCAGCCCTAAATCCTCAGTCCTAAACCCGAAGCCCAATCCAAAGCCCAAACACTAAACCCTTAAACCCTGAACCCTAAACCCTAAACCCTTAAACCCTAAACCCTAAACCTCAAAGAGCCACTACAAAACTTCAGACCAGGCGGCAGCGGCAGCAAGCGCGGTGCTTTCGAGGGAGCCTCACCACGGCATGGCCCCTCGCCACGAAGAAACGCTGGATTTGGTGGGTTTAGGGTTTAGGGGTTTGGGGTTTAGGGCTTTGAGGGGTTCTTTCAAGGGAGGGTGCTATAAGGGGTCACTTTAAGCGCTACTGTAAGGGTGTTGTACATAAAGGGGCCTTGATTAGAATAGGATTTTGGGATATATTAATTATTGGAGAGTCCTATAGGGACTGCAAGGGCTTGTTGCAAGGTGTAAGGTTAGCTGAAAACGCATCCCTGCAAGATTCTGGCTCCGCAGTTGTAGTCTTTTGGCGGATGCAGAACAATCTGGGTTTGTTTATAGGGTTGAGGTTTGCGGCTTGGATTCAGAATTCTGGGCCTTAGGGCTTTCGGCTCAGATTTCAGTCCGCTAAGACCACTGTGTGTTGGGGCCCGGGAGACTAGCAGTGCCCACCTGAACAGTTGTTCCTTTGACTAGAAGTTCCTCTTAAGCTTCGCGAAGCTTTTCGATTTTAGGTTCAACGGTTTAAGCTCCAGGCACAAAGCTTTGTAGCTCTGTTCCCTGGAACTCCCCGAAAACGCTGAACGCCCTCAGCTGTGGGAGGCGCCTCTGATGCCGGGCCTGGAGCAGGAGGCAGAAGAGCTCCTGCAAGAGCTGGAGGACTCCCGGGTGTCTCCACTTGGAGGATCATCAGACTTAGTAACTAGGGTTATAAATAAGGTAAGTATACTTATAAGTAATTATAACCCTAATTAAGGTAGTTATAACCTTACTTACTAAGTCCCATGATCCTCCAAGCATAGAACCAGAGAAGATGCTGTAGGTCCCAGAAATCCAAAGACAGTGGCTTCGGGGGTTCGAGGCTTGCCGAATGCCTCAAATCTCTAGGTTCCAGAATCTGCAAGAAAAGCGAGAGTTATGTTTCTGATGGTAAACGCAGTCAATCGGTTCTGTGTTCGTTTGGCACACATCAGGATACCAACAGTGGCACTTCGTGTTGCTGCTTACCACTGTCGCTCTTCAGTGTTCCTGGTAGTGCGGCAGGTCTTACTCTTGCAAGTAGACATGTTGTGCGGCGAGGTCTTATTGACCCTTCTTGTTATTACTCGATTGGTCTAGTTGCCGACACAAATACACCCCTCAAATTCCTTCTCTGCATATTCAAGTTGACATCTCCAAACCCTTAGCCGGTCCGAAATCCCGAACCCTGGAACCCAGAACGCCAGCGTGTTCTTTAAGGTCCTTCGCGGTTCCCCCCACTTCAAATCGTAATCGCAGCCGCATTGACCGGACCAAGGCCAAAGGTCTTTAGCACAAACAAAGTGGTTCCCGCTGAACAGGACATGTTTTAAACTGACGATCTTGATGATGCCGCTGATAGCAATGACGGGGCTGCTCTCGTTCCCACTGTATCTGGCAGCTGCAGCTGCTATTGCTACGCCAAGTGCTGCCTACTGCTACGCAGCTACTGCGACTGCTACTTGTAATGCTACTTGTACTACTTTTTTTCAACTACGACTACGACAACAACAACAACAACTACTACTACTACTACTGCTGCTGCTACTACTACTACTACTACTACTACTACTACTACTTCTCATGCTGCGTCGGCCAGTGGAGCGTCATCCAACAATTTCATGGTGGCTGTGCAAGTGGACTCGGATTCTGAGTCACAAGTGGAGGAGGTAAATGGTTCGTGCATCAATGCCGATTCTTCGCGAATGTCAGGAAATGCTTCTTCGTTCTTCGACGAGATGGACTAGGGTGGATGTTCGAGTAGTAGCCTAGCTTATGGGTTGTGCGGAATCTCGCACAGCTGCCACAGAGCAGCCGGACCTGAAGGTCTGACCTCCTCGTCATGCACCCGGATCGTGCGACGCTGGATGATGATACTACTACTACTACTTCTTCGACGACGACTACTGTGCTACTGCTACGACGACCACTACTACTACCACTGCCACTGCCAGTACTCCAACTGTTGCTGCTGCTGCGGCTGCCACTCGTCCTCCTTCTCGTGCTGTTGCTGCTCCAAGCCTCGTCCCACTGCTGATGGACAAGGTCCGGCACTATCCAGAACCAGCGCTATACCACAATTCCATAGTTTTTGATGGTGCCTCAGGTAATGCAGTACCACTGATAACCAACAAGTTTTTCTATATTGTAGGATACTTGTTTTTTTAGAAGTTCCAGTGCTACGGCTAGCTCCAGGAAGCCACCTCGCCAGAGCGCCGTGCTAGCGGCGGAGTGCGAACGGCCAAGGCTTCGTGGTGTGGTTTACGGTCAGGGTTTCGGGGTCTAGGGTTTTAGGGTTTGGGGTTTAGGCATTAGGGCGATTAGGGGTTGAGGGTTCGGTGTTCAAGGCTTAGAGGTTTACAGGGCTTTAAGGCTTGATACTGGGTGTTTCGGGTTAAGGGTTCAGGGTACGCTGCAAGTGCCTGTCACAAGCCCAGCGAGAAGTAACATTCACAACAGACGTGGGCAGAAGATCATGCGCGCCGGGCGCAAGGACTGTCAACAATTCACCCTCGTGGCGCTTCCACAGGATGGTCCTTGGGTTCTCCATCGCAGTACTATAGAAGCCTAAATAGTTACCAATAATATTTTGTGGGTTCTTTTTAATAGCTATACTAAACAGGAGCCCAAAGCCCTGTTCTAATTATTAAGGCCCTACAAACGTGTGGCTGGAATCCATGTAATCGCAATGCTGGCAGTAGCTAAGGGGTCGAAGTAGTAGGTGTCGTTGCTTTGATGGTAGCTGATATCAGCTATACTATACCATATACTTTACCGTCTATTACAATATATATATATATGGATATATATATATATATATCTATTATACCATATTTTCTACTAGATTCTACTGTATGCTACTATATTATATATGTTGAAGCATCGATGGAAAGTGTAAGTGTAGCCAGCTCCACGCAGTCGGAGTAAACGCAGCATGCTTCGACTTATCTAGTCATACGGTTGATGATCTAAATCCTGCATGACCCATAATCAGGAACATACCCTAATTCCCATTTTTAGGGTTCTTAAGGTAATGCAGAGTTCATATCATCAACAATAGACCTCCGGGTTCCCCCAATGTATATGCAGTTTATTGTATAAAGTCGTCTAATTATTCAGGCCTGTATATACAAACCCCATGCGACCTTAAAAAGGCACGATAAACCTCATATGACTCAGATAGACTTGCACCACCCTTAAAGCCAAACCCTAGACCCTAAAACCCCAAAGCCTTCAAGCCCTGAACCCTAAGCCCTAAAGGCCTAACCTAGCCCCTAAACCTTAAATCCCAAAAACCCCAAAGCCCAAACCCCAAATCCTAAAACCAAAAACCCCGAAGCACAAACCTCCAACCCTAAAGCCCTAAACCCTAAACCCTGGCCCTAAACCCCAAACCCCAAACCCCAAACCCTAAACCCTAAACCCTAAACCCTAAACCCTAAACCCCAACCCCCCAAACCCCAAACCCTAAACCCTAAACACCCTAAACCCTAAACCCTAAACCCTAAACCCTAAACCCTAAACCCTAAGCCAGGTCGGCGGCACAGACGATGCCGACGAGGTCTTCGGTCCCACCCCGCGGCACGAACCAAACGACCATGCGCCTTGGCCCGCTGCGTCAGGTTTAGATTTTAGGTTTAGGGTTTAGGGTTTAGGGTTCAGGGTTTAGGGTTTAGGGTTTAGGGTTTGAGCTGTGGGGTTTTGGGATTTGGGCATTGGGTTTTGGGCTTTGGCGTTTTGGGCTTTTAGGGTTTTGGGACTTGGGGTTTTGGGGTGTTGGGCCTTGGGGTTTGGGGTTTGGGGTTTGGGGCTTGCGGGTTTGAGATTTGGGGTTTAAGGTTTGGCGTTCAGGGTTTGAGGTTTCAGGGTGGGGTTTAAATTTGGGGTTTCAGGGGGAAGCCTGGCTCCCTGAAACCGTAGCCAACTACTAAGCACCTCGTGAGCAAGAACTAGACCCGCAAGCCCCGCACCTTGAAATTAGATACCCCTAAAGTTTGAATCATTAGTAGCCGCATCTCGTTATAGTCTCGGCAATATACCCCCATACCCCCAAGTCCTATCATTCTACTCGTCAAGGCCCCTATATTGCCCCGAACCGATCTCGGCTTCCGCGATTGCAGATTTGAAAGAGCCGTCAAACGAAGCAAACTACGCCCTGAAGCATACACTCGTAGCGCTTATGTCCCACAGACACCCTGAATGCCACACCCGAAACCCGATGCCTTGCACCCGAGGCCTTACATCCCGGACGCCCAAACCCAAGCCCTGAACCTGAACGACAAAGCCCTAAACCCAAAAACCCCTAAACCCCGCGCTGCCTTGCGTTGGCTGTCGACTTTCTGAGGTCGGTTCGCCCCATCGTCGCCCGCGCCCCAAAGCGGTGGCAAAAGCGTCTGCCGTGGCCGATGCTGACGAGGTCGGGTTTCGGGTGAATTTGGGGTTAACAGTAGGGTTTGGGGTCAGGGGCTCAGAGTTTTCTGGAGTTTTGCAGGTTCTGGAGTTTTGCGGGGTCTCGATGTGGCTCCTCTGCTTCTGAGCAGGTATGTGCCGATTCTTGGGGTTTGGAATGGTTTAACATAGGGGCCTTATTAAGTCGAATAGGGTTGTGGGGCCCATCATACTATAATCATAATAAGGAACCCCCAAACTAGTAGTGGAAACGAGTAATTATGGGTAACTGTTTAGGCCCCTACATTAGATGAAAAGCTCACGGAGATCAAGACTTATAGATCCAAGAGGCCAGTATTGATGCAATGCCCTTAACACTGAGAGGGTCGGACTTCTTAAAGGCGGCATGCCCATAATCTGAATTCTGCAGTCCTGAATAGTACATGTTGCAGTTCTTTGAGGGTTTTCGGGGTTTTGGGCCAAGTTCAGGGTGTAGTTTGATTAGCGAGTCATGTGGCATATGGCTTTAGAGCTTGAGGGGTTTTATAGGGTTGATCTTGATTCCTGTTTGCTGACGTTTGCTTCGGGTTGCAGGGTTTAGTCCTGGGCTTCTTAAGTTTGGGACTCTGAGTTTTGGGCTTCGGGTTTAGGGTTTAGGGTTCAAAAACTCCTTCGTTGACTGCCCATGACGAAGATCTGGAGATGTGGCAAGTCTAGAACCCCTAAATACTAGCATCATATCGACCCCCTCTTCCCCCGACCCACAGGAACATGTAGCAACTCCGTGATCTCCTTCCCTCCCTCAAGAGTGCAGCTGCATCCTCGGCACCCAGCGAACGGTGGGACTGCTTCAAAACCCTACAAACTCTGTGCTCTACGGGATCAGTTGCCCGCAGTCTCAAGGCGCCTTGAAGCCACCAAAGTCTCAATCCAGGGCCCCCAGCAGGACGACTTGACGACTCCTGCCTAGGAGGATGAGCGAAGATTTTCGGAGAACCTGGATCCTAAATCCTTAAACCTTGCGCCGCATCTTTGGTCAGGTGTTTGGGACAACGCCGCGACAGGACCGTTGGGGGACAAAAGGGAGGAACTATTAGCAAATAGAAGCATCAACATCATCAAGCCTTGCATGACGAAGCCCAGGCCTGCGCTACACTAAAGCGCAGGGTGAGCAAGTCGGTCGCAGAAAGACCTCGGAGCATTTTTCTTAGAAGGTCTGGTAAATGAACGAGAAACGGAGAATTCAGGGTTCAAAGGGCCTCAGCCTTTACGAGCCTGCATAGCATCACAGGACGCTTCCGGCTACCAGCACGCGGAGCAGCCTCCATCAGCATCCGTGCCTTCCGAAGCCAAGAAGCCCAAGTTTGCGGCCTTGCCGAAAATGCCAGTGCAGGCCAAGGCACCTGTGCAGCCAGCTCTGGGAGAACTGCCGGACCCTCTGAGCATGCCAGCGCAAACTTCGGTTTCAGTCGATGAGACGTGTGCAGCGCCACTGCCAGACATGTCAGCAGATAGCTCACAAGCAAACGAGAGACACGGGGTGCCGGCTGCTCTCAAATCAGCCCTTCCGCGGGCCCCCACAGCCTCAGAACCTTCAGCAGAGACCGCCGGCTATCAGGAAGTTTCCCGAGAAGCACCGGCAGCATTGAAAGCCCCGCTTCCAAAGGCTCCACTTCCGAAGGCGCCCGTGCCTGAAGTGCATCAGGCTGCAGCACCTGCCCCTCCAACGCCGCATGACCCTGCACAGGCTGCGGCGCCTGCACCGCCAACCCCCCATGACACTGCACGGGCTGCGCCCGCGCCTCCAACGCCGCACGACACTGCATGGGCCGCGGCTCCTGCACCGCCAACGCCCCACGACACTGCGCGCGCTGCAGCGCCTGCACCTCCGACACCGCACGACACTGCGTGCGCTGCAGCGCCTGCACCTCCCACACCGCACGATACCACACAAGCGATGTTCGAAGCCCCAGCCGTTGACTCCCACATGAAGGAGCAGACAGCTATGGCTCCAGTTCCGGACCCCACTCCTACCACCCCTGTCACTGCTGCCGCCCCTGCCCCGCCAACCGCGATGCCTGAAGCTCAGAAGCCAGCGCCGAGCGAGAAGCCCAAGTTTGCGCCGCTGCCGTCAGTGCCAAAGCTCCCTCCTAAGCCCGTGGCGCAGCCGCCCAAGCCAGCAGTGCCGGAGGCGCGAAAGCCCGTCGGGACAAGTTGATGGTTTACAGTCTAAGGGTCGAGGGTCTGGGACTCTTAGACTAGACTAGTACAGTCTTGCTTCGATTGCCGCCTTTTCCTGCTGGCTCCTGAGAGGATCTGCTCACCAAGTTACCTGCTCTTTGTCTGATCTGATTTCTCTATGTGAGGTCTCCTATGTAAGGTGTTCCTGTCATGTCTGTCAAGAGTGAAAACCCTAAACCCTAAACCTTAAACCCTAAACCCTAAACCCTAAACCCTAAACCCTAACCCTAAACCCTAAACCCTAAACCGCTAAGAGTGAAGGCCCGGTTGCCATGGCTGAGGGCTCTCGGACACAACTTTTCTTTGCGGTCATCAGGGTTTAGGGTTTAGGGTTTAGGGTGTCTTTTCTCATGAGACTTTTAAGTAAGTCGGCGAGCGGAACCTCCTCCGCAGGTGCTTGCACCCTGCACCTTTTCTCTCTGTCCTGGCGTGCAAAGACGGCCCATAGGGAAGGATGAGCTCTACTTCAGCGAAAAACCTCCTAAGCCGAGACATATTTACCCCATGACTCGAGCCACAAGAGCCAAACCCTACATGGCTCAGGGCATAGGAAAAACAGCCCAGGGAATTGGACGCTTTGGGTTTGCGGCTTCGAGTTCGGGGTTCCGGGGGGGCCTCGGGCGGTCGGGCTTCGACTCTTTCGAAAGGGGCCCAAAGAAGCCCCAAACCCAAAATGCGGCAGTCCCAAACCCTAAACCTGCAAGCCCTTGAAGCCTATAGTTCTAAGGCCTGCAAACCCACCGATATAAATTGAACGCTTCTAGAATCCCTATAAAGCCTTGAGAAAACCTCACGAATAATCTTTAAACCTGAAATCCTAGACTTAAAATCCTACATCCCAAACCCTACACCCTAAAGCCTAACTCTACCCAAAATCCTCATCCCTAGACCCTAAACCCTAAACCCGAAATCCTAAATCCCAAACCTTCCAACTAAAACATCCGAAGCCCTCTACTTAAAAGCCCCTAAACCCTAAGAGCCCTAAGAGCCTTAAAGAGAGGTGTATAAGGATCCCAGGGTTAAGGGCCCGAACTAGGGGCCCATGGTTTCAACCTCAGAAGATCCGAAGCTTTCGATTTCGAGGCGTCCGAGGAGTCCTCGGAGGATGAGTTGATCCCAGCGACTCCGCAGGGCCCTCCGGAGGAGGTGGCAGCTCCGCAGCCGCCCCTGCCCAAAGGCCAGGGTTTAGGGTTTAGGGTTTAGGGTGGAGGGTTTGGGGGGTTTAGGGTTTTGGGGCGGCAAAGGGGCTCTTTCGGCTTTCGGGTTTGAGGTTGGGGCTTTCTTGACTTTGCTGCGGTGTTTTTGTTGGGGGTGGTGGTTCAGGGTAAGTTCTATTGTTCGGGGCTTGAGTTTTGACCCATTTAGGATTTAGGGTTTAGGGTTTAGGGCGTAAACTGTAACTCCCGCAGAGTAGGAGGTTTCGAAGACGGGTCTGGCACAGATGAAGAGGTAGTTGCAAAATGATCTACCATACTGCCGGCGGCAATACCGGCGATTTGCAATACCAGTAGTAGTAGCGACGAAAGTCGCAATGACATAGAGGAGGTTTGATGAAGGAGGCACCCGGAGAACCAAATACTATTCAATTAAGGAATAGACCGTAAACTATAGGGGCCCTAATATTATGATTTAAGGTATATTCCTTAATTAAGGAGTATTCCTCTGGGCAACTGACAAGATCGAAAGACTGGAGCTCCTGGAGATGCTGCGTTAAGATGCAATTGAGCTAGAACGGTTTGGGGTTTCGGGCTTGGGGTTTAGGGCCTATAGGGCCTATAGGGTTTAGGGTTTAGGGCTTGGGTTTAGGGTTTAGGGCTTATAGCCCCCCGGGAGAATCCAGAAAGCCTTGAATCTGGGGGCCCGGCTGAAGACGCCTTGCGAGTTTCCGTTTGAGGAGCCGGGGCTGTTGGTTTTGGGCATCCTAAGGGAGACGGTGAAGCTTAAACATCAGGGGGACACTTCTTGTCACCTCTCTACAGGCCATTGCCTTAGTTAGTTGCATGTAAGTTCGAGCTAGGGTTAAGGGCGTCAAGATGAAGACGACGTGGAGGGTCGGAACGGGCAAACTTTCGGCAAGGCATAGTACAGCAACGCAAGTCTTGACCAACTTTGTCCAGGACCGATGCCTTCCGCCGGCTATCCCAAGAAAGCAGCACCACCTCAAGCGTGGCGGCCCCAATCGTCCTTGTCCTCGCCAATCGGTACTCTTCGAACATTTTTGTGGTTGTCAACTAGTGCTTTGTCTCTGCTTCTTTTTCTTGCGACGGTTGCTGCAAAGACACTCAGCTTGCTAAGCATCCTATTCTTGTTTCTTTTTTTCAGAGTAGTGCTCTGGTCGGAAGGCTACAATGCCAGAACTTCATGTTGGAATTGTGCTCGCCAGATAGCAGGGCCTTCTGCATCGTATGCAGCGAAAGTGCCCAGAGTGATGCAGCATTAGGGCGACTGATTGCGGTTGCGGCTGCGACTGCGGTTGCGACCACGACGTAGTAGTAGTGTAGTAGCAGTAGTAATAGTAGTTGTAGTAGTAGTAGTAGTTGTTGTTGCTGTTGTCGTAGTGGTAGTCGCAGTAGTCGTCGTCGTAGTAGTAGGCGCCCCCCCCCCACCAACTACCTCTCCTAAACGCTGTTCGAGAGCACATCCTTGTTACTGAATATTCACAGTACTTTCGTGATGTCGTAGACCACCGCTGTCGAGGGGCGGGGGGATGGGTGTGGGGTGCGGGGGCATGATGATGAACTTTTCAGAGCACATCCATGCTACTCGGACGATGATGATGATGGGTTTAGGCGGCAGGTAGTTGGCAGGGTGGGGGGTGGTGGCTAGTCGTAGTAGTAGCAGTAGTAGTAGTAGTAGTAGTAGTCGTAGTAGTAGTAGTAGTAGTAGTAGTAGTAGTAGCAGCAGCAGGAGTAGTAGTAGTAGCAGTAGCAGTAGCAGTAGTAGTAGTGGTAGTCGTAGTAGTAGTAGTAGTAGTAGTAGTAGTAGTATTAGTACTAGTACTGGTAGTGGTAGTGGTAGTAGTAGTAGTCGTAGTCGTAGTAGTAGTAGTAGTAGTAGTAGTAGTAGTAGTAGTGGTAGTGGTAGTGGTAGTGGTAGTAGTAGTAGTGGTCGTAGTAGTAGCAATA
>CAJNDV010020136.1:15974-28253 GCA_905221635.1 Symbiodinium sp. CCMP2456 | reverse complement strand
TCCATCCATCCATCCCTCCGTCCGTCTGTCTGACTGACTGTCCGTTTATCTATCCATTCGTCTTTCTATCATCTGCCTATCTGTCTGTCTATCGTCTATCTGGTTTTGTTTACATCTGTCTGTCTGTCTGTCTGTCCATGTTTCTATCCATCGATCTAACTACGTCGCTATCTTTCTACCCGCCGCCATACTTACACGCACAACTGCAAATGCCCTTGCCCACAGCCACTTTGGCTGAAGGACCTGAAAAACTTCACAGAGACCTGAGTTTACTCCGTGCCGTTTGGTTGTCTTATCGCCATGGTACGTGCAGTTCTGCCATTCCTTCTTGTGGTATCGGTGGTCGCCGATTTAGAGGGACAGATGGCCAATTTCCAGAAGGAACAAGAGGATGGAAGCAATACAGAGTGTGGCCCTTCATTCTGCTTTGATACCCAGACAGCAAACTGTTTTCAGAAGCTACCAGCGAAGGTATGCATGAGGGCCATTTACACGTGTGTCAACTACATGTTCACGGACACGAAGCCGCAAGAGTTCTGCGACAAGGAAAGGAAGAACGGTAACTCCGCAGCAATCGCTGCCCTGGCTTCGAAATCCCAGCCCGAGAAGATGCAGCACATGCCGCTGCCGGAGGCCATCTGGCTGATGTCGCTCATCGTTTTCGGTTTGGGCATCATCCTCAAGCATTTCCTGGCTCGCCCGAAGGCTGAGATCACAGGACTAAAGATGCCATTGCTCTGTGACGCAGTGTAAGATGCACTTGCGGCTTGCCCTGAGCCCTTGTGTCGTGCTGACACATAAGCCTGCTAGCTAAAGTATTGTTCACGCCAGCCCTTATCACATTTTCTTCCACGAATTGGCTCATCAGCCTAGTGGTGCATGTCATTCCTACTGAAGCAACAAAGCAGGCGGCAAGTCAATGGGTTCTTGGGCTCAGCAGTGCCTCCCGTCTTTAAAGGTGAGGCATCTTGAGCAGAGATTGCTTGCGCTGGGATGGTGCCGGTCCAGCTTGTGCATCTGTTGCGCCCGAGGGACTGGACTCGTTTTTCACGAATTCAGCTTTGCTTTGCGAAGTTGCCAGGCAACACAACAGTGTTGCATAAACGGCAGCCGGACAAGATCCACCTGTTGATCGCCTGAAAATGCTCTGTCAGCCAGCTGAAGGTGTTTTGCCCGGACTGATGGGTCAGGAATCTCAGCAACTCCGTCTTACCTCTCGTGGCTTGTTGATGTTGGTGGCTTTCAAGGCTTTTGGGGTTGATTCGTTTGTTGTGTGAACAGCTTGTACTTGTTCCCAGGTTGAGATCGGCATACCCTCTCTGTGCTATATGTGCTACTTTTTGCCCGTTAGTTGTTCTTGTTATTGTATCCGTGCGTTGATGCGTCCCAATCCTTACGCTTACCATGGCAATCAAACCCAATACGCCAAGACCAGAACCCTTAAATGCTCAACCCTAGACGCGACACCTCGGAAGCGCCAAATAATCCCTTCCCCCCAATGTTAAACAGGAGGGAGGCCCCCCCCCTCCACCCAATAAAAACTCGAAACGTGTTTTAATTATTAGGCTTAGGGTGCCTTTTTATGTCACCTTGGGGAGGATCTTGCTCCTGCTCTTGCTTCTGCTTCTGGCTCTTGATTCTACTCCAGCTCCTGCTGCGGCTCCTGCTCCTGTCGGGGCTCTTGCTCTTGCTCCTGCTTTTGTTCTCGCTTTTGGTCCTACTCCTGCTTCTGATCTTGCTCCTGCCTTTGCTCCGGCTCGTGCTCTTACTTCCCCCTAATTCAACATAGATGTTGAACGGCTGCGATTATTTCGGTGGATTTCCCGGAAAGTGTTTAATTATTAGGGAGGATGTCTAAAAAAAGGAGGAAGCGATCACTAGACCCTACAAACTACTTATTCAAGCCTGAATCCTTTAGCCACAAACCCTAGTAGTACGTAAGTCCTATACCCCAGCAGCAGAATTGCCGCGGTTTAGGGTTGGGGGTTTAGGGTTCGAGCTCTGCCCAGGCGCATCCCTGCGCAAAAGCCCTTCTACTCGACGGAGCCGTCGCTCTTGTTGAAGGCGGTTCAGGGTGCAGGGTTTCGGGCTTGGGGTTTTAGGACGCATACGTCTATGTGTATAGTACATACCAATATATTACACATATTTTTTGAATGTGTGAATGTTTTTATGTATATTAATATTAATATATATATATATATATGTATATGTCAATCTGTAGCTCTCTCCCTCGATAACATGTTGTTTTGTTCAGTGTCTAGGTTTCGGCTCTGAAGGCTTTTATGGCCTTGCTGAAGGCGGCATTCGTAGAGTCTACCCCTTTTTAGACGCAGTGAGGAAGTAATTGCAAGAAGCACAATCTTCCATCCATCATCTATTATGTGTGTGTATATATCTGCATCTCTCTCAATCTGTGTCTCTCTTTTTCTCACACTCCCTCACTCACTCGCTCGTTCACTTACTCTCACTCACTCACTCACTCACTCACTCACTCACTCACTCACTCACTCACTCACTCACTCACTCACTCACTCACTCACCCACACTCAATTTCGACCACCTGTTGGTTCTGTATCGAAATTCAGACTTGCGTCCTCTGCACAGGCATGCGACATCTGGCATGCTCACGTCAGACACCCTAAAACGTCCTCCGTCGGAGAGACGGCAAAACGCAAGCCCGAAACCTAACACGATGAGTCCCGATCTAGAACGCTGAAACGAAACCTAGCCGCCTAGCCAGCATGATCGAGCCATCTTCTCAAAGGCGGCATTCACTAACCTCTGGAAAGCACCGAGCCACAAGCTTGCGGAGGTGGCAAAAGCACCACTTCCCAACTTGGACCAGCTGGTGGCTTCGTCTCGTTTGCCAGGCTTCAGGTCAGCCTGTTTGGGCATCCCCCCCGCCCCCAAGAAGTCGTGAAACTGAGAAGGGGTCCGGAAGCCTTAGCCTCTTTTTCTGGATGTTCCGTGCGGCGTGGCTCGGAACGGACAGATAGATCCAACCCTTGAACTTGAATGTAAAAACGTTATTGGAGGTGTCGTGGCATTCATGTGGCCGCTGCTGCCGAAGCTGTCTTTGTACTAGTTCTGATTTGCAGTTGTTGCCGAAGTTGTCTTTGTACTAGGTCTAATTCTCAGTTGTTGCCGTGGAAATTAGTGAGTGTGAAGAAATACCGATTTGGGGCACATTGCATGACGAGGAATTGTCTGCAATCTCTCATGCACCAGATTCCTAGGGCCTCACTCTCAGAACCCGAACCCCGAAAGCACAGACTCCCAGCCCAAAACCAGACCCGAACAAAAGCCCAAGCCCGAGACCCACCAAAAGTCGTCGCAAACATTTAAGAATACTTGAGCCACACAAAAACCTCGAACACACCTAAACTACCCTAAACCGGAGACCACGAGGTAGCTTGCCTTGTTCCCGGAGCCGAGATTACAACTGAGGCAACTAGATTTTGCAGGGATCTTCAGTTTCGGTGTCGGGAATCCCCTAAACCCTGACCCTCTCAACCCTAAACCCTCGAGCCCTCAAGCGCTAAGCCAGCCCCGAAACCCCAAAGCCCTGGACCCCAAATCCCGCAGCCATGACTGGAACTTCGAGGATTTCAAGGTTCCAGGGCCTCGTAGGTTCTAGCGAACCCGAAGCCCACTTGGAGGATCATGGGACTTCGTAACTAAGGCTATAAACAAGGTAACTATTCTTACAAATTACCTATACCTCCAGGTAGGGTAATTCTATCTGTACTTACAAAGTCCCATGATCCTCCAAGCCCTCAGCCCGCAGCGGTTTAGGATGAGAGTTTAGGCTTCGGGTCTTTTTTCCTCCAGGTCTGGGAAGTGCGTGCTTTTGTTGGTTGCGGAGTATCGGCTTCCAGGTCTAAGTCTGCTTTTCGTAAGGATTCAGGGGGTTTACTTAACTCCTGACACTCAAGCCCTAAACCCTAAACCCTAAACCCTAGAAGCCTAAACCCTAAACTCTAGAAGCCTAGGGTAGTTTCACAAGAACGAGGCTCAGCCTGTGGGAGGCCCTGTGAAGCTCTTAGGATGTCCCTTAACGTGCCTAAAATCTTAATCCTAACCCCCCTGAACCCAAACCCCAAAACAGGATCTTGCAAAACGGAAGCCTTGAAGCAGTAATATAGGGGCCTCAATAATTACCTGTACTCTTTTCGGGGTTCCCTATTAGGATTATGGTATAATGGGACCCAAAACCCTCTTCTAATTCTTAAGGTCCCTACATTACCCCGAACCCGAATGGCGAAACCGTGCAACCTTCAGGGTTGTGGGACAAGTGCGGGGAACCTAGAACACGGCTTTCGAACACATACCTAAACCCTAAGCCCCTAAACCCTGAACCCTAAGCCCTAAACCCTAGGCCCTAAACCATAAGCCCGAAACCTTGAACCCTAAACCATA
This sequence comes from Symbiodinium sp. CCMP2456, assembly GCA_905221635.1. NCBI lineage: Eukaryota > Dinophyceae > Suessiales > Symbiodiniaceae > Symbiodinium > Symbiodinium sp. CCMP2456. Next base: position 23,831 of record CAJNDV010020136.1, on the reverse strand, counting down.
AGCCCGAAACCTTGAACCCAAAGCCCCAAAACCTGCGAACCCAAACACCCTAGCGCTGCCAGTGCATTTGAGCTGCAGGGTCTGCTGCTTCAGCTCGCCGACGACGACTTGGTCAGGGGGCTCAGGGTCCAGGGTTTCGGCTTAGGGGCCTCGGGCTGAGGTTTGAGGTCTTCGGGTCTCAGGGTTTAGGGTCTGGGGCTTAGGGCTAGTCTGCTAGTAAAGGGCTTATGGTTGGGCTTTATTGCGCTCTAAAGAAGCTTCTTAGTGCCCTGTGCCCTAGGGCTAGAGTTGGCATCCGAGGTCATCGTGGCTTATGCGCTGCAGCAGATTGAAGAGGTCGCTGCCAGAATTGGATCGGTTACTTTGGGTTCGGGTTTTTGTTAGGGTTTGGGGTTCGGGTTTGCAGAAACTGCTGATTCATAAGGAACCTGTTGTAGGGATTCAGGGTTTTGTATGTCTTTCGGAGCGGATAGAAGGATTCGGTGCGAGGTCGGTCGTCAAAGTTCTGGGAGCGGTCGCGATCCTAGTATAGTAGCGAAGCCGTAAGGGACTTACATGGTGTGATATGTATGTGTGTATGTATGCATGGATGTATGTATGTATGTATGTATGTATGTATGTATGTATGTATGTTTGTTTGTATGTATGTATGTATGTATGTATGTGTGATTATGTGTGTGAGAGGGAGACAGAAAGACAGAGAGACAGAGAGAGAGAGAGAGACGCACACACACAAGCATGGCACATGAACCCGTAGTTCATGTAAATGGGCTCCTCGCAAGAACGAAGGCGGCCAGCAAGCGCCTCATCAAGGAGCTGGAGGTGAGGGATGAATTGCGATCCACGCCGGTTCCCCGGAAAGGTTTTTGCGTGAAACTGAGCTTGAGGACTTAGCTTAGGGCTCAGGGCTTGTGCGGGTGTGGGGCTTAGGAATCAGGGGTTCGGGTCAGAACCTCAATAAGGGTTAGGAACCGAAGTAGGGATCGAAGTTTAGGGTTTCAGGCTGAGGATTCAGAGTGAGGGCTTTGGGAGTCACCGGCCCCTGGAGGCTCGGCGGCTAGACTCTAAACCCTAAACCCTAAACCCTAAACCCTAAACCCTAAACCCTAAACCCTAAATCTACACCTCAAACCCTAAACTCCAAACCCTACGCCGGTTCTGCTGCGCTTTGATCCGGACTTCGGGACTTTACAGCCCTTGGGGCTGGTGCAGTCGGTCCGTGGGGGACGAAGCTGGCGGCCCGATACAGCTTGATGAAGTATGTGGGAGTTTCCAAAAATTAGGGTACCTTATTTTGGGGTCCTTATAATAAGGATCCTATTATTTAGGGTACTATAAGGGTCCCCCATTTTCGGAAACCCCCATGTGTAACATGATAGGCATGAGACTATAATGTACCCGAAGAACCCGCGCTCCAGCCCCGAAACTTGCCGGCAGACCAGATGTCCCAAACCCTGAGACCTTCAACCAGGCCCCTTCTTAAGAAAAACAAAACCTACATGTTGAAACCCAGTTCAAGGTGCATGCACCGGCGGGAGTATCTGCAGCTGCTCGATGGGGCTCTGGCGCAGGGACAGGGCTGATGCGTGGGAGAGGCGCAGCAATGTGTAGAAATATAGACACAAAAGTAAAGTTGTGTAATATAATACAATATAATTCAATATAACACAATATAATACCACATAATACAGTATAATATAGTATGATAAAATAACATACAATATGATATAACCTAGTATATACTATAATGTAATATAGTATACTGTATTATAATGTAGTACAATATTCACAGAAAATGAGTATCCATACACTTTATATATATGTATAGATTACATTATATTACGCTATATTAAATCGCAATATAGCATACTGGAATATGTTATATCATATCATGTTATATTATACCATGTTATACTCCATGCTATTGTATTGTGTCCTATTCTGTTCTTTTCATTTCTATTACATTTTTTGTATTTGATCATATATTTGACTACCTTATATTATGCGATTTAATATTATGTTACCTTATATTATATTGTCTCGTATTACCTTATATCATGTTAGCTTACATCATTTTATATTATGTTGTATTATATTTGCTTGTATCATACTGTATTATATTATACTGTACTATATACTTTAATATAAGGTTATATTACATTATACTGTATTATACTATGTTATATTTTACAGGATTATATTTTAATAAAACTTTGTTTATTTTTTAGTATATCATGTTGAGTTTTATTATAACATGTTGTACTATACTAGACTATATCATTGCATCTTATCCTATCTCTATCCTATCTCATCTTATCTGGTCTCATTTTATGTTTCATTTTCTCATACCATTTCGTCATATTCATACTAAAACATGGCATAATGCAATATAGTATGGTATAATATAGTAAACTAGCATGTAGTATCATGTAATATTATTCATTATTATGTAATATTCTGTAATACTATGTAGTATAGTACAATCTACAATAATGTAATACAACATAGTTTCCATGTAACATAATATTATGCACTATTTTATAATATTATGCAATCTTATGTAATATTCTGCCATCTGCAATAGTATAATACAACACTATGGCATCACATAATATAACATGACATAATATATTACTTACTCACTTTGCAATGAGAGGTAGCCCATCTTAGCGCTAAACTCGCTTTTCCTTGCGGAGGTTCTTGCTATCCGCATGCTTCTGCCTCGTGGTTCTGTCGGTTCGTAGTTTCATGCTTGAGGGTGTCAATACACGTACCGCCGATCACGCTTTTGCTTTTTGTGTTTGTTGCCTGTTCATCTCGATCATGTTCACAATCGGAACAATGTAATAGAATCTTATATTATATTATATAATATAGTATAGTATAATATAGTATGATATAAGATAACATAATACAATATTGGTTACGTCATGACTGGCGGTACTCTCTCCGCTTACCAGTCGGATGTTTGAACTCTGGAGTCGCCTCTATACCCGATTACACATTGGTTGTTTCTCCGCTTCGATACATCTTTCTGTCCTTTCCGCATTCCTCCTTCTGCATTCTGACTTCTTAACTCTGACTGGTCTGTTCCATGCATATTACCCCGTTTGCTGGTCAGCTGTTCTTCTGTGTTCGCTTACTTCACTCAGCTTGACATTCGGTTGATTGCTCTCAACCCTCTATTCTGTGCCGGTTGCTCTTCGGCCTGCCTTTCTAAAGCTGGTCGCGGGGACGCGGCAAGGGGAGGCCGAAAGGGGTTCTTGACGAGTTGCCCAGAGGGCATCGCTCCGAGCTAAAAAGTGTGTATATATATATATATATACATACATACGTACATACAAGCACATACATACATGCATGCATGCATACATACATACATACATACATACATACATACATACATACATATGTTTGTGCAACCTTCCTGATGCAGACGACCTGTGCCGAAACCCCCGCTTGCACACTCAAAGGGTGCAGCAAAGTTGTACAAAGTGTGCCACAGCCGGGGCAGGCCAGGAAACCACAGTCCAGAGGTTTTGATATTGGGGTTTTGATGATTAGAGCTGTTTTGTTTATTGTTTTTGGGGGGGAGGTGTTATAGTCTCGTTATATTAGGTAGCCGTGCTGCAATACCTGTCTGTGCTTTGTCCCACACCTGTTATCCGGATTTCTTGTTTAGAGACAGGGCTCCAGAGGTGAAGCGGTCTGGCTCGTAGCTTTTGGCTTGGTCTGGGTTTGGGTCCCGGCGTCTAGGTTCGCAGGTTGGAGGCGCAGATCACTTGGGGTTCTTCTGGTGCAAAAAAAACTCAGAACTGGTGACGCTAAGGAGCAACAACAAGCTCGAGAAAGTGCATGTCCCTTGCGACTTCAAGCCTCAAGCCAAATCCTCGTGTCCTGCAGCATTCAGCATGCAACTCCGGAGATTCGATCTCGTCCACGCTCTTGCTCTTGGATTTCAGTGCGAGCCTCGAAGCTGCTTTGCTTCTCTACATTTGCGCCCAAAGCTTCGGTTGGTCGTTTGCACGGTTTCAGGGTTTGTAACCATCCCGACATTTTTGTCTTTCACGGTTGTTGCTTTGTGGGAAGTACTTGTAAAACTTTCAATCTTAAGCCCTAAAACCCCAACCCCCTAAAATTCTAAGCCCTAAGCCCTAATTGCTAAACCTGCATTTGAAAACCTCTGCCTGAGCCTCTTTGGCAAGTCGGCGAGTTCTCATGCCGACTCGGCCTTCGCTCCTGCTGACGGAAAGAAAGGCTTGTGGTTGTCAACTCCTAAACCCTAAACCCTCAACTCTGAAACCCCAAACCCCTAAACTCTAAAACGCTAAACCGTAAACCCGAAACCCGAACTCTAAAACCCTAAACTCGAAAACCCTAAACCCTAGAACCCTAAAGCCGTGTACCCTGAACCCTAGACCCCAAACCCCAGGTTCTGGAGAGCACCAAGATCCACTCATCATCCCAATAATCTGAGACCCCACTTAGGGTTTAGGGTTTAGGGTTTAGGGTTAGGGGTGTAAGCAGAGGCCCAAGAATACTGGTGCTCTTCCTTGGGTCTTATATCGCATAATATACACCCCAAAGCCCAACTCTACCTATTCTGGCCCCAATATCATCCTAAACCCTGAGCGCCAAGCCCTAGATGAATTTAGCGTGCTTAAATGTTTGAAAAGGGGTTGGGGGGGTATATTATACTATAATTACACGAAGGAGCCCCCCAAACCTAAACCCTAAACTCTAAAACCCTAAACCCTAGATCCGAAACCCGAAACTCTAAAACCCTAAACTCGAAAACCCTAAACCCTAAACCCTAAACCCTAAACCCTAAACCCTAAACCCTAAACCCTATCAAATTAAGGCCCCTGCAGTATCCCAACTCCGACTTCAGAGTTTCCGCTCCGGGCTCGAAGGCTCAAGGCCCGTGATCTGCGGTCCTCAAGCTGTCAAAATATACGGTTTAGGGTTTAGGGTTTAGGGTATAGGGGCCTTGATAATTACCTCTACTATTTTGGGGGTTCCTTAGTATGACCATAGTAGAATATACCCCAATACCCTATTCTAATCATTAAGGTCTCGACATCAGTTGCAGTAGCAATATCCAATATTCGTCGTGCTTAGAAGTTCGACTTCCTTCCCGAAACACTTGACCCTAAAGCACCTTTCCATGGTTTCCTTTGGGACTCCGTTGTTGAGGTGGGCTGGGGTTTAATTTTGCGTTTCGGTGTCTCGAGGGTGTTTTGGTGGGTTTGGGCTTGCTGCCTCCGTGCTATTGCTGCTCAGGGCATCCGTCCATGTCCTACCATGAGACCCAAACTCAGCAACTCTGGGTTTCATGCCAGCAAGCCTCAAGTTCGAAGAACCCTGAATTCCAAAACCTTGAAAACTCTCCTTGAGTCCTAAACCCTCAAGATCAAGTCGAGATGCTCTGCTTCCTTGATGCCCAAGTCCCGCCAGCCAGTACAGGGCATCCGAGCCAAGCTTCAAGCTGTCAGCGTGTCATTGCTGTAACATGCTTCGTCAACTTTAATCCCGCATGCTGCTCGGAAGCCCTCAGCCCTCGGCCTTACGAGTTCAGCCCTGCATCTCACACCCGTATAAGTCGTAAAGCCAAAACCTTAACCATAAACTGCCACAAAACTGCCACAAGCCCAACCTCAAAATGAAAAAAATCCGCAGACTTTGCGAACTGGAGCCAGAAAACACACATAGAACAGGAGCCTTCCATAAGTTGTAACACGCTTCCATTCTGACCCACTTACATTCTTCCAGTCGGTTCGGTCGCCCCATAAGCAACCTGAAGCATGGTTGTCCGGAACATGCCCTCTGAAACGTAAGCCTCGAATCCTCAGCCTCTACCCTGCTTTGCGAAGCCATGCTCCGGGGCGCCTTCCGACCTCCCCGCGGCCGTGCCATGCGGGCAGTCCACAGGTTCGGGACCCAACGAGGACCCGAGGCGCCGTAGGGAAAACCAGTAGTGGTAACAGTCATTCCTCCATCCTTGGTTAACGAGAACAACGCTGGTCAGCATTGTAATGTCATGCCATGTTGTATCATGTCATGTCATGCCGTAGTGTAATTTAGTATGATGTAATGTCATGCAATATTGTGTAATGTTATGTAAGGCATGTGTGTATCTAGTTGACTGAGGGTTTGGATCCCGGCAATATTGAATTGTGGGATTGGGACTTTAGATCTGCACAGTCTTTGATCGCTTGGCTTCGGTCCTCTAGGTTCGAGGGTTTCGGGTTTGGGATTTGAACATGAAGCCCTTAACCCTAAGCCTGGAACCCTGAAAGGAGCAAAAGGACACACTCGGGGCAAGCTCGAAATGGCTTCGCCGGAGAGTCAGGCGAGCGAAGCTGGCTCTGTCGGAATTCCAGGACCGGGCAACGGCTAGGGCTATCAGGCATTCAGGGTTTCGGGATTTCGGGATCTAGTAGGTGCTGGTGTAAGGATTGAGGGTCTAAGGCTTTGCTGGGTTGGGAGGCTCCAGAGCCCGAGGGCTTAGGAGTCTTCAGGTTGGCTGCTAAGCAGTATATCGGGTTATAGAGGCGGTACATATGTTTTTCAGGCTTAGAGTTTCGGGCGAGCGATTTTGGTTTGCATTCGTGTTTCGTGGAGGTGTTAACATCTGATTAGGTTTGTAAGGTTTAGTTTAGTGTGGCAGAGGGACAGGTGTTCGGCAGCGCCCGCGGGCTCTAATCAGACGTTGGACGATTGTTGAACATCCTGTGATGTTGTGTAGGGTACGCTCTCACAAATGCTTGCAGACTAAGCAAACATGCAGAGGTTACCAAGATTTACAGTCGAAGCGTACCGGTGTCGATTACTAGCTGAGGGGCTCCATGCAGCTACACCATGGCGATGTTGTCCTGTTGAAGTCACTAAGCCCTTTGACCCTACTTCTCAGATATTTCCGGACTCTCAACCCGCTGGCATAGAGAGTTAGTTTGCAGAGCAGCTGCGGTGATAAAGGGTTGTTGCGGTCTCACCCCTTCGTTCTACGCCATCATGCGTGTATTGTTGAAATCATATACAGCTCTCATTCCTGCAAAAGCCATCATTGCATGCTTTTGACCATCACGTCGTATTTTCAGCAGGATATTGGCAGCATTGCTCCCAGGCTCGCCAGTACTGCTCTAATTTTTGGTGTTGCTGGTGCCATGAATATGGTTCGCATCATTCGTGCGTTTATCATCCAATGCCCATCAGCACGCTTAGCAGTGAGAGAACTATGTCTTTGCAGCATTCGGAACAACCCGTAATGTGTTGTTCAGCTGTTCGTTGCAATCTTGGAGCCCTAAGCCCTACAGCCCTCAGTCCCGAAACCGAAACCGCAAACCTTGAAGACGCCAATCCCCCTCTTCAGCGAGGAGTCGGCCAAAGACCGTTACCTGCACTTCTCGGCGACAGGGAGGCAGCGCTTCAGAGCAGCTGAGATCGCTTTGGTCGAGGTTTGGGACTTGGGATTTCGGTTTGAGATTTTTTTGCATTTGGCAGTCAGGCCAGTTTCCAGCTCAAGGGCTGCAAAGCTTTTTTCGGTTCAGGGTTTATAGTTCACGTGTGTTGGTGCGGGCATGTGGAGGACGTCGCTGAGTGTGGTGTTGTCTTGGCGTGATCGTCATCATCATCATCATCATCATCATCACCATCATCACCATCATCACCATCATCACCATCATCACCGTCATCACCGTCATCATCGCCATCACCAGCACCCTCATCATCACCGTCATCATCATCATTGCAATCATCATCATCATCGTCGTCATCATCATCGTATTCCTCGTCTTCATCATCGTCATAATCGTCATCATCGTCATCATCATCGTCGTCGTCATCATCATCAGCATC
>CAJNDV010020125.1:2134-14450 GCA_905221635.1 Symbiodinium sp. CCMP2456 | reverse complement strand
CCTAAACCCTAAACACTAAAACCTTCAACCCTCAACCCTAAACCCTAAACCTCAAACTTTCACCACATGTAAATCGTCCGAATCCGAATCCCAAACTCTGGCAGCCAGAATCTTGTCAAACACAAAAGCACCTAAATTCGAAGTCCTAGATCCTAAGCTCAGTAAACCCTAAACCCTGAACCTAAACGCACCAAACACCGTCTGTCAAGGATTCGGCTTGCAGGGTCCCTGCTCGCGGCACAGGGAGGCTCACCTATCAGGGAGAGCTTTTTGGGATTCGGGTTTAGGGTTTTGGGTTTCGGTTTAGGGTTTTGGGGTTTGGGGTTTAGGGTTTTGGGGTTTCGGGTTTAGGGTTTTGGGTTTTGGGTTTCGGTTTTTAGGGTTTTGGGTTTCGGTTTAGGGTTTTGGGGTTTCGTGTTTAGGGTTTTGGGTTTCGGTTTAGGATTTTCGGGTTTCGGGTTTCGGGTTTAGGATTTTTGGTTTCGGTTTAGAGTTTTGGGGTTGGGGTTGAGGGTTTGGGAGGTTGGGGGTGAATCGGCTTATTTCAAACTAGGGTTGTAGCCCCTGGGGGTTTGGGAGTTTAATGTTTCGGGGACTGCGCCTAAGGATGTATGTTTGGAGTTGGGTTCGCCGACAAGTCTTAGCATCATATTGCTACTGTTTCTCGTGTTCTTGCTTGGTTTTTATACTGAGATGTTACAGCCTTATTATCATGAATGTCATCATCAGTCTTCTGCTTCATCTTACCATCACCAACACCCTCGTCATCCTTATCGTCACCCTCATTGTTGAGATACTTACTGCACCACACATAGCATTGCTGACGACGTGTGTGTCATGATTGCACTTCTACGAGTTCTTATCGGTATCATCACCGATGCCCTTAAAGGAACCCATAAAAAGGGAATCCGTAGAGGAACCCCTAGAACCTAAACTCTAAACCCTGCATCCTAAACCCTAATCTCTAAACCCTAACCCTTAACCCGACATCCTAAACCCGAAACTGTAAACCCTAAACCCTTCTTCTTCCAGCTTGTGCTCCTTGAGTTAAACGGCCCATGCTTCGGTAAGTTGACTGCCACGAAAACCCTCGAATCTTCAGCCCTAAAAACCCAACCTTGAACTACCATAAACTACTGCTTTGTGGGTTCTTAGAATAAACCTTAATATCGGATTTGAAAAGACCTTACAAAAAGTGGGTTTCGGTAGGTTAAGGTACATTCTAAACCCTCCACCCTCAAACTAAACCCTAAAACCCTTAAGCTCTAAAGCCCTTACGCCCTGGGACCCGTAAACCGTTATGCCCTAAACCGTGGAACCCTCAAGCCCTCAAGCCTAAAGCCCTAGATCTTTAACCCTTAGCGCCCTCAACCCTCAAACCCTTAAGCCCTAAATCCTAAACCCATTAACCCTGAAGCCCTGACGCCCTAGACCCTAAGCACTAAATCCCAAGTGCCACCCAGAGAGCCCCAAACCCTAAACCCTAAACTCTAATTTGAGGAATACAATATTATGGTTTAAGGTGTATTCCTTAATTTAGGGGTATTGGGCTCTCTGGGCAACAGGTACAAGCCAGGCCCCACAAGCCCGGCGTGCAGCCACGGCGGGGATCTCACATCCTTTTATTTTCATTTTTTTGGGTGGTTTAATAGTCAAAGCCGGGTTTCATAGGGTTTTGCGTCGGGTTTGTGTTACTCTTTCAGATCAGGTTGTGGCTTGTTTAGCTTTTCTGCCAGAGGTTTCTTTCGGATGTTTCGGCTGTTTCAGATTGCATGTGGAGGCTTAAAAGGTGCTCCAAAATCGTACCCGAAACCATAACCCTAAACCGTAAACCCCAAACCTTAAACTTTTTCGGTGATTGGAAGGGGCGCTATTCATTAATTAGTGGGTTTGGGGGCTCACAAAAGTCTGATATCCGAACACGGTTCTTCAGTCGACATTGCAGTCTCTGGGTTGAGGATGAGAGTGACACTGGTGTGTGCGTGTGTGTGGGCTTTACCGAGCGAGCCCAAATTCTTACACACCGAAGCCAAAAACCCGGGTACTCAGTGTTTTGGGCGGTTTTCATTTGATGTGATGCATTCGAAGGGCTTGAAAGTTACGGCATTTTCGGCTTCCCAGAGACTTCAGGAATGTTTCTTTGGATGACGATCCCTGCAAACCCTAAACCCTAAACCCAGGCTTAAGCCCCAAAACCCGACAGCCTAATCCCTAAACCCTACACCATCAAACCCAGGATAAACAGAAATTGTTTGGCAAGTCGCCCAAAGCAAAAGGAAAGACCCGGTCAAAACCCTGGACTTGAACCCTCAACAGTTTCTAAAAACCCTAAACCCCAAAACCCTAAACCAGAACATTTCAAGAACTCCCAAGGCCCTGGCCGCTGCGCGCTGCGTCATAGGCCGGGAGGGGTCTCCGAGCAACGGACTTGCCAGTTAGAACTTTAGGTGTTTTTTTGTGTTTAGGGTTTTTGGTCTGGGGTCTAATTTTAGGGTTCAGGCTTGCCAGTTTGTTTTTTGGACTCAGGGTTTAGTTTATTGTGCTAAGGGCTTTGGGTTTTGGGCCTGGGGTTTAGGGTTTAGGATTCTTGGTGAAACATGAAACGCCCAAATCCTACAAACCTGAACTGTCCAAAATCCTCTACGCCCTAAGCTCTACACCCTGGACCCTACACCCCAAACCTAAAACTCAAATTGGAGCGAGCTGCTTGTGCTGCGGATGCCAGCGTCGAGTGACACTGCGAGCGCCAGCCGTGGACGAGCTTGACGAGGGCCACGTTGCCCTAAACCCTAGACCCTAAACCCTAAAACCCAAACCCCAAACCCCAAACCCTAAACCTAAAACCTAAACCCCAGACCTCAAACCCTAAACCCTAAACCCTCAACCCTAAACCCTAAACCCTAAACCCTAAACCCTAAGCCCTAAACCCTAAACCCTAAACGTGCATGCGCTGAGGATGGCCTGCACCTAAGTGTGCCATGCCATGGTTTGCCTGCGCCAGCTGGCAGATCCACAGTTCAGGGTTTAGGGTTTGTGGATTTAGGATTTGGGGTTTAGGGTTTCGGGTTTAGGGTTCAGGGTTTGGGGAACCCTAAACCCTAAACCCTAAACCCTAAACCCTAAACCCTAAACCCTAAACCCTAAACCCTAAACCCTAAACGATAACCATACTTCCCCAAAACCCTCGCCTTGCCGCGCTGCATTTGGAGCCCTTTGGGGGACTTGGAGGGTCGGGGGGCGTAGTAAGTAGAGATACTAAGTAGAGTCAGAAGTACCCTAAAAAGGGATCCTAATTGGGGGTATGATACTTATAAAGCTATAAAATATTAAAATTAAGTAGAGTTAGAAGTACCCTAAAAGGGATCCTAATTGGGGGTATGATACTTATAAGGCTATAAAAATAACTAGCTACTAAGTCCAGGAGGTCTTTGGGTGGGACCAGCCTCGATTTCAGGAGGTCCTCAAGCTCTACTACATGCCAAGCCCAAAGCCAGCCCCCACTGTCAACCAGCCCAAAAGGCGAGGACCCCTAGCTCAATCCCAAGTGTTCGAAAATAATTACACGCATTGACATGACAAGAAGACCCAAGCCCTAAACCCTAAACCCTAAACCCTAAAGAAGACCCAAGCCCGATAGGGTTGAGAGATGTGGGTAGTCAGTGCCTAAAATCGTACATCCCCGCACCCTAAAACCCTAAACCCTAAACCCCCAAAACCCTACAGCCCCAAACCCTAAACCCTAAACCCCAGAGTTGCGCTTTTCGGGTCTGACTCCGCTGTTGCCCCCACGGTGGCTCCCGAAGGCTTGGCGCAGGTTCCACTCCGGCTGGTGCCTCCACGAAGGACTGCCTTGCCATGGCTGATACGCTTCAGTTTAGGGTTTAGGGTTTAGGGTTTAGGGTTTAGGGGTTTAGGGTTTGGGGTTAGGGTTTAAAGTTTAGGGTTGGTCATACGGTTGATGATATATATCCTGCACTACCCATAATAGGGAATATACTATAATTCCCATAGTTTAGGGTCCTGAAGGTAATGCAGGGTTTATATCATCAGCACTATGGTTTTTAAAGGGTCCTTTTAAGGGTCCTTTTAAGAGTCCGTTTCAGGGTTCTTTTACGGGTTCTTTTAAGGGCTCCATTAAGGGCTTCAGGGATTTGAGGCTTGGGGGGCCTTGCCGCGGCTAGTGCCTTTGTTCTTCTAAAAAAAAAGGGGAGTTTAGGGTTTAGAAGGGCTTTGGGTTTAGGGTTTAGGGTGTAGGGATTTAGAGGGCGTAGGGTTTAGGGTATGGCGACTATGGGGTAGGATAGGGTTCCTTGAAAGAGTTCCTCTAAGGGCTTCGAGGAGGGTTACTTTAAGACTTTAACCACAAGGGGCCTGAATCGTCTCAAAGGCTCCTTCAAAAACCTTTACAGATGCTTGGAAGATCCCAGTCAAGTCAAGAGCCATGGGTTAAACCCTAAACCCTAAACCCTGAATTCATAGTTTTGGTTGGAAGTGTTGTGTGTCTTATTTTCATAATGTTTCAGTGTTTGGGAGTAGTGTGTACCTGCAACAGGCGATGAAGCATTGATGAACGCATGAGCCCGATAAATCCTTGTGAAGACCCTAAACCCGAAACCCTAAACCCTAAACCCTAAACCCCTAAACCCTAAACCCTAAACCCCTAAACCCTAAACCCTACACCCTAAAACCCCGAACCCCACACCCTAAAACGGGAGAACTTGGGGAAGCAAGGACTACCGACATCTTCGAGCGTCTGAACCTCGGTGCTCGCGTCGGATGCAGATTTCTTCTGAACCTCGAGACTCCCAGATCAAAGCCGTGTCAAAACGCCCCTAAACCCTAAACCTCTAAACCCCAAAACTCTGAGCCCTAAGCCCTAAACCCTAAACCCTAAACCCTAAACCCCAAACCCCTAAACCCTAAACCCCAAACCCTCAAACTTTGATGAAGCCTCATGGGATTGACCCAGAGCCAGCCACACAGGTTGTGACTGATGCTTGTTTGTCGTGGGCCCTGAGTTCGAGGACGCGACTTCATCTTATGCTTAAGGGGGAGTGGGAGTGGATCCTTACATAATCCTTTATAGTGGTCTTTGTGTCCTGTAGCACCGGTAAGTCAGGAGGGATGTCGGGTTTGGGTCGCTTCGGGCTCGGGGTGTAACAGCCTAGCATTTCGATGTTTTGGTGGAGTGTCAGGGCCCAAACCGTAAACCCTAAACCCTAGATCCAGATGGACAAAGGAGCTCCAAACAATCTAGCCCCGAGTTCATACATGGAGTTGTGAGGTTCCCAGATGGCCCAATACCCCTTAATTAAGGAATATAGGTTTAGGGTTTAGGGAATATAGCTTAGATCATAACATGAAGCCCCCCCTACATAGTTTAAGATGCCTTCCTTACTTCAGGGAAACCCTAAACCCTAAACCCTAAACCCTCAACCCCTAAACCCCTAAACCCCTAAACCCCTAAACCCCTAAACCCTAGACCCTAAACCCTAAACCCTAAACCCTAAGCCCCTAAACCGAACAGAGCCCCCCCCCGTGAGGACGACTTTGGTGAAGCTCCGGCGAGGACCCCGGGAACCATGGAGGCCGCCACACTCTACTGAGATCCTTCCTGGAGCAAAGGGCAGTGACGGTTTAGGGTTTAGGGTTTAGGGTTTAGGGTTTAGGGTTTAGGGTTTGGAGCAAAAGCAAAAGGACAGGAACCAAAGAGCAACGGCAAGCGATGCTGAAGTGCCGTAACGGCTTCCACTGGAAAGGTCCCTGCATCCTCACCAGCGTGCGATGTGGGGCTTTGCCGATCATCGGCTACATGTGCCCATCGAGAAAGTGGAGGACTTCTCGATTTCATTTGCTGCAGCTGTCCGTGCAGCATTCATCCTGTGCGCGAGCAGGCTTCAGGCAGAAACATCCGAACGGAGCGACGTATGCACCGCATTTCGAAGCTCTGAGCCCGCAAGGTGTCCTTCATCGAACTCAAGTGATGCCGGATCGGCGTTTGCTGCCGGGCTTTGTGCCCATAGACACGAGGGATGATGTGCCTTGCGGTCGAGGCTTATGTGAAGGAGTGCTCCACTGGATTCTGGTGCCGGCATCGAGATCTCACGAGTACCATCGTGGCAGCCCGGCCATTAAGATAATTTGTTGTTGCTGTGTTAAGCTACATTGGCGTGGTGCTATTGTGAATGATGGTCGTGATCGTGGTGGTGGTGGTGGTGGTGGTCGTCGTCGTCACGTCATGCTAACCGCGACTGACGACCATGATGACGATGATTTATGATGGTGGTGATGATGAAGATGATGGTATTGATAACAACCGAGCAAAAGGAGCAAACGGCTGCGCTCGTTGTGAGCGTAAGAACCTTAGGACGCATCCCGAGCCCGCGAGTTACTATAGGGGTTGCACGAAAAATTAGCTATACTATCCCTCAGCGGTCCTTTGTAGAATTCTAGTTTACTAACACCAAAACCCTGTTCTAATTCTTAAGTTCCCTATGTTAATTAAACCACTCGTATACTAATTATTTGTTATATGAGCCTTCTAGAACCCTTGAAGGACCCCTCTAAAGGAACCCTATTCTAATTATAGGCCCCTATACTGAACCCCCTCCCCCACAATATCACTTGGCATACTTGAAGGACCCCCTTCAAAGGAACCCTATTCCAACTATCCCTAAACTCTAAATCCTAACCCCTATGCCAAAAAATAATATGACGGCCCCCATCCATACTGCCTGTCTTGAAATCATAAGGACAGGGATCGAAACCTTGCCGTGCTCGGCGGCGGGGACCATGGGCTGGATCAGATCTGTGCAAAAGCGGCCTGCTTTTCGGGGGTTTAGGTTTTGGGATTTAGGGTTGAGGGGTTCAGCGTTTAGGGGCTCTAACCGGCTTTTAAGAATCAGAACAGGGTTATGGGGTACATTAGAGTAGAGAACTACCAGGGGCGACTATTCGTAGTTATTCCGACCCCTATCTCATGTTCTTGCTGTTGAGGGCTTCGCGTTGTGTAGTTGAGTGTTGCCTAAACCCTAAAAGGGTTTTAGGGTTGAGGGTTTAGGATGTAGGGTTTATGGTTTAGGGTTTAGGGTTTAGCAATTTAAACCCTGAATCCTAAACCCTAAACTCTAAATCCCTAGACCCTAAACCCTAATCCCAACTTTTTTGGGCTTGGGGCTGACTTAAGTGTGCTGTTCCCTCGGCGGCAGATGTAGACTTCATTAGCTTTCGCAGAGTGTTCATGCACACAGGGGGCACAATTGAAGCGAAGATCATCTAAGAAGCGCAAGAAGCAAGAAAGAAGCCTAAATAAGTACCATTGTTATTCCCCAGGGTCCCTTTGTATAATTATAAATTATAGCATCAAGGAGCCCGAAACCCTATTCTAATTTGTAAGGCCCCTACATTGCACGTCCGAACAGGGGATCCGGAGGAGACTGGTTAAGAAGTTGAATTATGGTCCGATCCCCGTCTCAGGGACAACGCGAACCACAAGGCTTAGGGTTCAGGGTTTATGTAACCGTTACTGTGGAGATTGATTTCCTCACCTGTGTTCCTGAATTAGGGAAACGTCTTAGGCTGTCCATGACACTATGCTTTTTATAAGAGCTTTAGCTGAGCCACGAAGAACCATAAAGGTTAAAACCCGCCTGTAAGCTTGGGCCTTGCGCCCGTGCCGCGCCTTTTTCCAACCGTGTAAGAACAACTACACCCTCACAGATCCCCCCCTGAACCCTAAACCCTGAACCCAACACCCCAAAAGCCTAAGCCCTAAAACCTAAACCACAGAACTACAGGGCTTTTAAGCTTAAGTATGAAGGGTCTAGGGTTCAGGGTATCGGGGTTGAGGGTTTTAGGATGAAGTAAAAGTTGTCTTCGGTCACTTTCTCCAAGGACATATGGGTAGTTCTCTGAATTAGGCTACCTTTTCAGGTCCCCTCAAAAAATCCCCTTCTAAGAAGGACCCTAAAAGGGACCCTAACCCCTAAACCCGAAACCCTAAACCCACACAGGCAGGCTCGCTCAGACGAAAAGGCCACTGCACTTTAAAAAACAACACACACACAGGGAGTCTAAGCCTGCCCAATACGGGCCTACGGAGTGGAAACGGTGAAAGAGGCCTTTAAACAAAAATAAACCCTAAACCCTAAACCCTAAACCCTAAACCCTAAACCCTAAACCCTAAACCCTAAACCCTAAACCCTAAACCCTAAACCCTAAACCCTAAACCCTAGCCAGAACAGGGTAAGGGGCTTAGGGCTGCAAAGTGCAAGCGCCGTCTCGGCCTTCAAGACTTGGTTCATCCCCTTAGACCTAGTGCGGCTTTATTGCTTTATAAGTCGTTTTTTTGGTTTGGTTTCAGGGTTTAGGGTTTATGTTCTTGAGATCATAATTCCTGATAAGCTTTACCTTAAGGACGAAAAGAGCCCCTAAAAGGGTTGCTTTTGGGGTTCATTTAAGGGTTCTTATGAGGGTTAGTATGGGCTCTATAGGGTTTGGCTAGGAGGGCTCAGGATTTAGGGTTCGTTTGGGAAAGGCCGTGGCATTAAGTTGCTGATGGATTTTGGCTCAGGGCTCTTGTGGCACAGAGGCTTCGAGTGGGACGGGTATGCACGGACAGCCTACTGCAAGGCTAACTTTGCTTATAACTTGACTTAGAAAGTCCCTTGAAGGGAACTCCATTGTAGAACTCCATAGCACCCTTGAAAGGCACCTTAAACCCTACTTACTGAGTCCAACCCTAAACCCTAAACCCTAAACCCTAAACTCTAAACCCTAAACCCTAACCCCTAAACCCTAAACCCTAAACCCTAAACCCTCAATCCTAAACCCGAAACCCTAAACCCTAAACCCTAAACCCGCCTTTAAGTGATGTCCATTCTGGTGAACGTGCATCTTTTGAGCGGCAAGGGGGTATCCCTGGAGGCCGAGGTGGATGAAACCCCCAACCCCAGACTATTAGGGTTTAGGGTTTAGGGTTTAAGGTTTAGGGTTTAGGGTTTAGGGTTTAGGGCTTAGGGGTTAGGGTTTAGGGTTTAGCGTTTAGCCTAAACTCGACACTATAAAACTTCTCAAGACCCTATAGAACTCCACAGACCCCTTTTTGAGACGCCACAGAACCTTTTGCGAAATCCCGTAGACTGTATTGCCCTAAACCCTAAACCCCAGAACCCTGGGAAGGCGGAGGTGGACGCGTCTGTTGAGTCACTGAACCAACGGGCGCAGAGCGCCCTGGCAACGGGGAAAGGCAGGCTGGTGAACTCTTCTGGAGAGGTGGGGGTTCGGAGTTACTTCAAAAATGCCACCCCAACCCTAAAGCCTAAACCCTAAACCCTAAAGCCCTGAATCCTTTCATGGTTCCTTTAAGGGTTCTGCAGGGTTTCAGGGTTAAGGGTTTAGGCGAGGTTCATTGGGTTCTGGGGTTTTTAAGGGTTCCTGTATTGGTTCTCGGGCTTAGTTTTTTTCTGGAGAGGTCCATGGTGGTGTACGGGTTATACAATGGTTCTACACGGATTCCACAGGTTTAAGGGGCTGGGGTCTTAAAGTGTTGAAGGTTTGGGGTTCAGCGTGCAGGCTTTAGGATGTAGAATGTAGGATTTAAGGTTGAGGGTTTTAAAGGAGTTTCAGACCAGAGGTGGCCTTTGTTTCAAACCTCAATCGTTTTGTAGGACTGCATTTTTAACATCCTGCAAAACTGTGCCCGAATTTATTATTGAACCCTCCCTCTAGGTGTTGGATGGAGCGGCGACGATCAAAACAGCGAAGTTGCAGAACGGCGATGATCTAACTTTACATGTGAACCAGATCCAGATTGCAGCCACAAAGAAAGACCAAACGTGTGCTGCTGCTTTTGTCGCCCTGCTGGGAGATGGCTCCGTGGTAACCTGGGGTGATGGCACATACGGTGGCGACAGCAGTTCTGTGCAGAAGCGGCTGAAAAACGTGCAACAGATCCAAGCTACGTACAGCGCGTTTGCTGCAATCCTGGGTGATGGATCTGTGGTCACCTGGGGTGATCCCGAATGTGGCGGCGACAGCAGTACTGTACAGGAACAGTTGAAAGGTGTGCATCAAATCCAAGCTTCAGACAGTGCGTTTGCTGCTATTCTGGGTGATGGATCTGTGATCACTTGGGGCCATTGTGTTTTTGTCGGCAGCCGTGCTGCACCGGAGCAACTGGCAGATGTGCAGCAGATCCAAGCTTCCCAGCGCGCATTTGCTGCAATCCTGCGTGATGGATCCGTGGTCACCTGGGGTGATCCTGCATTTGGTGCGGACAGCAGTGCTGTACAGAAGCAGCTGAGAGATGTACAGTGTATCCAAGCATCTCGCGGCGCCTTTGCCGCGATCCTAGGTGATGGTTCTGTGATCACCTGGGGACATCCCGAATCCGGTGGTGACAGTCATGCGGTACAGGAGCAGCTGAGAGATGTACGGCAAATCCAAGCATCCTGCGTTGCCTTTGCTGCAGTCAGAGGTGATGGATCTGTGGTCACTTGGGGTGATCCTGATTTGGGTGGCGACAGCAGGGGCGTCCAGCATCAGCTGAAGGATGTGCAGCGAATACAGGCTTCGACTGGCGCGTTTGCTGCAGTCTTGGGTGATGGATCTGTTGTCACCTGGCCAACTTGGGGCAATCCCACATTTGGGGGCGACAGCGGTGTTGTACAGGGGCGGCTGAAGGATGTGCAGCAGATCCAAGCTTCCAGCGGAGCCTTTGCGGCAATCTTGCGTGATGGATCCGTGGTGAGCTGGGGCGATCCCGGATATGACGATCCCGGATATGGTGGCGACAGCAGTGCTGTGCAGGAGCGGCTGAAAAATGTGCAGCAGATACAAGCTTCTTGTGCTGCGTTTGCTGCAATTGTGGGTGATGGGTCTGTGGTCACCTGGGGTGATCCCGAGGCAGGTGGCGACAGTGGTGTCGTACAGGAGCAGCTGAAAGGTGTGCAGCAGATCCAGGCTTCAGACGGTGCATTCGCTGCAATCCTAAGTGATGGTTCCGTGGTCACTTGGGGTCATTCTCAATCTGGTGCTGACAGTCGCGCTGCGCAATGCAGTTGGGCACGAGGCAGGGCTGTATGCAACCGCCCAGAGCTCTAAACCCTAAACCCTAAACCCTAAACCGCCCGCCAGAGCTCTAGGACAGATTTTTCATAACTCCTTACCTTCTTGGGGATGATCTGGGGCCCAACTCCCAGACTGTTCATTCTAGAAGCCTGCATAGCTACCGATACGACGATTCCTTCGGGTTTCTCACTACGAATCCCTGTCAGACCTTGCGAAACGCAATAAAAAAACACTTACAAAAACTCACACAAAATACTGTAGAGCCTACTCTAAACCCTAAACCCCAAACCCTTCGTTGAGGGATTTGGGGGCGCTTTTGGGAATGCAGGAGAGTTTCGCTTGCCTCTTCGGCCTCAACCAGAGCCGCCGGCGACGTCAGCGGCAAGTAAAACGTGCCGCAGTCTTTCGGTCTCTTGGGAGCCGTTTTTTGTGTTGTTGTTGCTGGTTTTTTGATCTTGGTTGATGAAACCCTAACCCCTAAACCCTAAACCCTAAACCCTGAACCCTAAACCCTAAACACTAAACCCTAAGGATCTCCAAAATCACATATTGCTTTGCTTGCTTTCTAAGGGGAGTCGAGTTTCGGGTTTTTGAGGGTTTTTGCGTTGGCTTTGAAGGGTTGGCCCAGGCTCTAAAACCAAGAAGGGTTCTATAAGGATCTGCATGGGTTCTATATGGCTTCTAAGCTCTAGACCCCTAAACCCTAAACCCTAAACCCGATCTTCGGCACTGGTACAAAAATCCAAGCTTTCCCAAGTTGAATCACGACAGTAGGAACCAGGATAGTCTTATCATGAAGGGTTTACAGGAAAGGTGCGGATGTAAGTGTCTTAGGACGGCGTGAAGGTGTAGGGTTTCGGGCTGACGGGTCGAGGGAAGAACCTGGAAGCCTGCATAACTGGGTTTAGGGTTTAGGGTTGAGGGTTCAGGGTTTAGGGTTTAGGGTTTACGGGGCATAACTATGACCAGCAATGTACAGACACCCAAGCCCTACTCATTCTGATTTATTCCGCTCCTGTGTCAGAGCTGATTGTGAGCGACAATGCTTTGGGAAGTATCTGGACCAGTATTTGGGAGATTTCAATTGTTCGAAGCTAAGCTATAAGAATGCCTTTAGCATGGAAGGTCTCAGGCATTTTTAAGGGTTCAGGGTTTTCCCTAAACCCTAAACCCAAAGCCCTAAACCCTAAACCCTAAACACTAAACCCCAAGCCCTAAACCCTAAACCTAAACCCAAAGCCCTGAA
>CAJNDV010020114.1:43818-66058 GCA_905221635.1 Symbiodinium sp. CCMP2456 | reverse complement strand
CTACTACTACTACTATTACTACTACTACTACTACTACTACTACTACTACCACTACTACTACTACTACTACTACTACTACTACGATTACTACTACGACTACTACTACTACTACTACTACTACTACTACTACTCTTGCTGTTACATCCATGTGCAAGATAAGATAATCTTGCTGTTACATCGGTGTACAAGAAGCCTCGAGAAAACACGTGTTCACGTAAGCTGTGGCGATTTCAGTTTTCTGAGCTATCTGTTTTGAGGCGTGCCTACACCCCAAACCTTTAGCCACTTCAAAAAAACAACAAATCCAGAGCACTGTGACCCTGAACCCGGAGCTCGTAATAAGAAATACAATAACAAAACTAGTATAAGTCAAAATCGTGAAGACAAAAATAGAGGATTACAATAATCATAATAAGAAGACTATTATTACTACACATATTAGCAGTCTGAATCGGGAATTCAAAATGTTGGAGGCCTCGTCGGGTACCTCTGCCCTGCGGCAGATGCTGCGGAAGAGGGTTCTGTGCTGAGAGGGACGTAGGGACTTCTGTTATGGGCTTTCCTTTCAAGGGATCTATCGGGGTTTCGAGTTTAGGGGTTTCGGGCTGTCGGGTCCCATCGCGTCTTGAACACTGTGGGCCACACGGGAATCGAGCCTGAGTTCACCCAAATGGGTGGCGGAGGTGCTGAATCCTAACCCCCCAAATACCTACTATATAGGGTACTAGGGCCCTTAGGGCCCCATATAGTAGGTACCTGGGGGGTTGGGGGAAGCTTGACACCGACAAGTCTGGTAAGCTTGGCTTGAAAGTGGAGTTGATTGAAGTGGATCCACAGCTGGAGGTCGGATTTAATGACATCCCGGGGTTTTGGGAGGCACGTGTCGACGCTAGCCTAATCATGCATAAGCCCTTGATGCTTTCCTTCCCTTGGACAGGGCCGGTCTCGAACTTCGAAACGCAATGCTACGCAGCTGCAGGGACAGCCAGTGCCCGTGGACCCCCAACTTCCACACTCGCGAGGAAGTCGAGTTCCATTGCCTCGAAGAGCAAGCCTTTGGTGCTGAGTGCATTTGCGGTATGTGATGCATGCCACCCACGGCGGAAGATTCGACATGCCGTCGGCTTGCATCTGGCCAGGAGGCACTGCTGCCCTGCCACAGAGAGGATTGTTCCGATGCATTCTTCCAGGTGACGGAGGGACGCTTCCTTCGAATCTCATACCTGCAGAGTTGTTTTTCAGGGACCAGAACCCACCGACGAACCGTCTACAAGGATACTTCAGGTTAGAAGACGGCCAAACTGGTGCTTGCTCGGCGCCCTCTGCGCCACAAACGCCCCGAAGCATGGACAGTGGCTGTGCTTGCCGTCATCACGATTTCTTCCAAACCCTAGACCCTAAATCCTGGTCGTGGGATCCCCAACCGATCCTAGATGCCTTAGTCTTGCAGGCCGACGGATATTCAGATCCCAGGCGTTTCGGTTTGAGGTTTCGGGTGCGGAATAAAGCAAACTGTACCTGGATGCTGTGTTTTAGGGTGGAGTGTTTCGGGTTTGGGGGGTGCAGGCATCTGGGGAATCTGGGTTTGTTTAGAGCTTACGTAGGGCGAAGGAACTCTGAGTTGTAGTACCGCTTCTTGATGGCTTTATGTGACCTTCATCTCTTCATAGGCGGATAACTACACAAGACCGTTATCCGAAGAGTTCAACAAAGCATTGCAGTCAGGGTGAGGCACAAACTTCAAACCGAAGCTTTGTGATGAGAGCTTCAGACAATAAGGGACCCGAATACAGAGTACGAGCCCTGACTCGACAGTTGGATCCTTAGTATAAAAAACTCCGATATAAGGTATCACTGAAACTGCGATATCAGGTATCGCTGTTTTGGGGAAGCCTTTCCATACAACCCTACTTACATGAACCCTAAACCCTAATCCCTAAACCCTAAACCTTAATCCCTAAACCCTAAACCCTAAACCCCAAACCCTTCTAGAACCGAAGCCCTCATTCCTGAACCCTAAACCCTGAACCCTTTTAACGCCCTCCTTGGTGGTTCATGGGTAGTTATAAGTAGGGTTTAGGGTTGGGTTTAGCTACTTGGAGATTCGGGTAGTTATAAGTAGGGTTGTAAGCCTCCTAATATGGGTTATAATTACAGTTACCCTACTTATAACCCCACTTGTAATTATCCACGAACCTTCAAGTATTGGCAGGCGGACACCAGATCTGCACTTTAGCTGCTATTCTGAGCCCAACACGGGTGCTGAAGAGAACACTTTAGGGATTGAGGTCATGTGGCCTTGTTGAGGGTTTAGGGGCTTAGGCATCGGACAATTGCGGAGTGGGCTATGAGTCTCACGGGCTTCATGGTGTGAATATGTAGGGCTCAAGAGTTTAAGTTGGGTTTAGAGCTGCATTGCATCACTAGGGCTTGCAAGGACTCCAAACCTCGGGCATTGAACCCTCGGGGGCTTAAAGCTTTATGTAAGGTAATCACAGCTGCAATGTGCAGCTGTGTTGTTCGTCAATTTTCTGCGCGCCTGCAGCGTCTTGCTGTTGCCGAAGGCACGTAGAGGATCGGAGGGGCTGGCATGCAAATGTGAGCAGGCTCTGAAGTATCGAAAAATGGAGCCCAAAATTAGTCTGCTTACATAGACATCCCTTGACCGTTCAGCGCCAAGCTCTGTACGAACTCCGAAGACTAAGCTTCAGTCTACATCTACATAAGCCCAAGTCACGAGCCCAAAGCTTTTAAGACCCTAAACCTGATCCCCCAAACCCTACACAGGAAATTCTAACCCATAACTAGTGTAGGGGCCTTAACAATCAGAATAGGGCTTTAGGGTATACTATACTTACTATACTATAGCTACAGTAAGGAAAGCCCCAAAATAGTATTGGTAAATTATTTAGGCGCCTACATGAACCCCCTAAACCCTAAACCCTAAACCCTAAACCCTAAACCCTAAACCCCTAAACCCTAAACCCTAAACCCTAAACCCTGAGATCTGAACCCTACAACTCCGATGATATGGGACTTTCTGAAACTTAGGGTACCTTATTTTGGGGCCCTTATACTAAGGAACCTATTATCTAGGGTACTATCTAAACCCTAAACCCTAAATCCTAAACCCTAAACCCTATTATTTAGGGTACTATATTAGGGTCTAAGCCCTAAACCCTAAACCCTAAACCCTAAACCCTAAACCCTAAACCCTATTATTTGGGGTACTATATTAGGGTCCCCTATTTTGGGACACTGCCATATATCAACTCGGCCGACCAGCCCGACAAGGCTTGGCCTCTGCAGACATTTACATTTAGAGATTATAGAGATTGTAGGGTTTAGGGTTTAGGGGTTTTAGTGTATTTAGAGATTACCCTAAGGCTCCTGGACCCTTGTAGGGAGATCCCAAACCCTAGCCCTCAAGGCCGAAGCCCTCCCCCAGAAAGCCCAAGGACCCTCTTAGGAGCCTTCAGGTAGACCCTAGCTCCCAAACCCCTACACCCTGAACCCTAAACCCCCCTAAACCCTGAACCCTAAACCCTAAAGGAACCCTCTTAGGGGTTATTGAGATTATAGGGTTTAGGGTTTAGGGATTAGGGGCTCATTAATCCTTATCTAGACACCTGGCCTCACAAGCAGATATCGGATCCTGAATAAAGGCACCTTAAGTTCCATGCACGAAAACGCAACACCTTGAACCCTCAAGCGCCCCTTAGCCCGCCAACAACCATGCCGGTCGGCATAAACCCTTTATCTATAGATAGATGGGTAGATACCCTAAGGGTCCAAGTGCCCAAAAAGGGGGGTTTCAGGGTCCAAAAACCACTCAGAGTATGGATTTTGGAACCTAAAACCTCACTAGTTGGGTACTCGGACCCTCTGGGATAGATAGATAGATGGATAGATGACTGTCAAGTCGGTTTACTTTCTTTGTTGGGACCTTGTGTTTCGGGTTCAGAGGTCACTGGGAGGTTCATGAGTAGTTAGAAGCAGGCGTTATAAGTACGGTAACTATATATATATATATATATATTTGTAACCCATATCAGGGGACTTCCATCCATAGTATAAGTTAGCATATACCATTTCCATTTTCTAAACATGCAACCCCCCTAGCACCCAAACCATAACAACCTATACCTCAACCCTAAACCCACCCAAGACCCATAGGGAGGACCCTAGGAAATAGCCACCCGAAGACCCCAAATCATAACAACCTATACCTCAACCCTAACCTCACCAAAATACCCATACTAAGACCCACAATATAGAACCATTGGAAGACCCATACACCACCCTCGGATCCTCGAAGCAGGGAGCTGCCTGGACAGGTCCTCAGCGCCTGAAAGGAAAAGTGCCCGGAAGGCCTCGAAGTGGTTTTAGGGTTTGTAGGGTTCAGTGTTTAGTGTTTAGGGCTTAGGGTCTATAGGGTTTAGGGTTTAGGGTTCAGGGTTTAGGGTTTAGGGTTTAGTGTTTAGTGTTTAGTGTTTATAGTGTTTAGGGTTTAGGGTTCAGGGTTCAGGGTTTATAGGGTTTAGTGTTTAGGGTTTAGGGTTCAGGGTTTAGGGTTTAGGGTTTAGGGTGCCTTACTTGGGGTCTTGGTTTCGGGTTGGGTCTTGGGTTTTGCGGTATCGAGTTTGGAGTTTAGTCGGTTTAGGGCTTGGGGTTTTCGGGTATCGGTTTGGGGCTAAACGGTTTAGGGTTTTGGGGCTGGGGGCTTTAATTTTCTGGGCCCCACGTTTTGGGATGTAGGGCCCTATAGTAGATGTCATGAGGTGCTTTCGGGGCTGAACCCTAAACCCTTAAACCTAAACCCTAAACCACAATATACAGGGAAATAGCGAGACAAGTATCTCACTTGGTGGACTCCTTGTCGTCAGGATTCTACAAGGGCTTAGGGTACTTTACGGGTTTAGGGTTTCACTAGGGCTTAGCGTTCTACAAGGGTTTGTGTTTTTTGGGGTTTAGGGCTTAGGGTTCTGAAAGGGTTAGAGTATTTAGGGGTCTGCTATAAGGGCCTATAGTCGCTAGAAGCCCAGCTCCATGGGTGGGTTTTGGGAGTAGTGCTACTGCGTTGAATACGGCTCTGGACTAGTGGGTTTCTGTAGGGTTGTGCAAGGGTTCTACAAGGTTTTAGTATCCAGGTTTTAGGGGTTGTGGTAACGGACCTCAGGGTTCTGGGGGTGTTACGGTGCTTTACGGTGAGGACAGAGTTCATGTTTTGAGTTCACGGGATGAAATTGTTAAACTCCATTTAGGGGCAAGACTTTCGGTGTGTTTGGTAAAGCGCCTCAGTGTCGCAGGTATGGCACGGGGTTTAACTATGGGATTAGCAGTATCGGTATCGGGTGAAGGATCAAGGGGGCCCCGGTAGGGGCTCTGGAATATGTCAGATGTCTTTGCAGTTTCGTTTGCAAGGTTTACGTGATTCGCCGCCTGGCTAGTAAATTTCAATCGAGCAAAGCCAGCTGGAGGACAGCTAGCATCTGGAACTGCAGAGAGCCGCAGCCATTTGAGCCAGCATGACCCGGCTTTCATGCGGTAGGATAAAGGGTCTTGTAGC
This sequence comes from Symbiodinium sp. CCMP2456, assembly GCA_905221635.1. Taxonomy (NCBI): domain Eukaryota; class Dinophyceae; order Suessiales; family Symbiodiniaceae; genus Symbiodinium; species Symbiodinium sp. CCMP2456. Next base: position 60,489 of record CAJNDV010020114.1, on the reverse strand, counting down.
ATGGGTTTAGGGTTTAGGGTTTAGGGTTTAGGTTGTAGCATGGGTTTAGGGCTTTGGGGTTACATGCTTGACAGTCCAGAGTTTAGCCTTTCTCTCGTTGTGGAGGCCTAAATATAGTCAGACCCCAGCCGACCTAGTGAGGTTTCCTTCACGCTGTAGCTAGCACAGCAGCGCTCCATTACAGACACACTCGGCAGATCATCTTGGACGCAAGACTCGAGTCACGGGTGTGCTTCAGATTTTCCGTTCCAGGGTGTGCCAACAGAGAACAGCTCGCATGTTTGATCCGTATAGGGTTTAGGGTTTAGGGTTTCGCCAGGCAGGTTGTAGCCAATGCCTTCGCTCTTGCTGCAGGGCATGCGGCAGGGGGTCACCAACCAATCTTTATCATAAGGATCCATGCAAGCCAATTTGAGTTGTATGAGGGCCCCATAGCTTTCCTCAAGAACCTCTTCCACAACCCTATTGAAGCATTAATTCTCGCCTCGTGCTCCTGCTGGGATGGCAGAGGACGAGGCACCCAACTTCAGCTGGGAGAGCTCAATCAATGGTGGTGGGTCTAAGCCTCTATAAGAGGCCTTGCATAGAAGCCCACTTGATGTGGAAGCCTGAATAGTGGCTAGCTTTATTCCTTTGCGGCTCCTGAAATAGTACGGTTATGCTTTTATAGACCCCAAAACCCCATTCTACTGTTAAGGGCGCTACCTACACAGTGGTCCTTCGCTTGAGGCCCCATCCTTCAACCTTTATATGACCCGTAGCGTCGCAATGCAAGATGCATTAGGGTTTAGGGTTTAGGGTTTAAGGTTTAGGGTTTAGGGCATAGGTTGGCATCAAGCTTTGCAACTTGAGGGACTAGACACAGCTTTCCATCGTTTGACCTTCTACCGCTGATAAAACGTTACGTGGTTTTGTAACCCTAAACCCTAGACCCTAAACCGTTTGGACAACACAAGCTTGGTTGAAGGATCGGGCTCTGAGAAAAAATGATTGTTTACCAGGTTGATGGCCCATGCTGGATTGAGCTTGGGGGATTTTGACTGTTTTTCCATGTTTCTGAGTACTGACGAAGATGCAGGGGTTTGCCCAAAGCCCCGAGCATAAACGAGTGAGCCGCAGGCGCAACTCATCAACCGTCGAGAGGGAGCAATGCACTCCCTAAGCCCTACAGGGACTGTAAACTCTAAACAGGAAACCCCAAAGATGGGAGCTAGCATTAGGGGGACCCTTGGGGATGTAGACCCTCTCAATAAGGTGCCTTTTAAGAGAGCCAAAAGTAGGGTTAAGAAGGGGTACCCTTCAAGGGGTACCCCTAATAATACCACCCCCCAAGAGCGTGGTGCCCTCCGGAGGCCTTTGGCCTGGTAGCCCACAGCAAGACCATGAGAAGCAGTCTCAACTCTGTGAATCTGTACACCCCAAGCCGTGTAGACCTAAACCCTAAACCCTGACTCACCAAACCCTAAACCCTAAACCCTGACTCACCAAACTCCTAAACCTTCACCACCATGACAGCATGACCATGACGCAAAGGATGTCCTACCGACATCAGCCAGGGCCCTGTTCCATGACGGATTCGATGATTTTGCGATTCAGGGTTTCGGGTGAAGGGTTTGGGGTTATTGGCTTTCCATTTAGGGTTTAGGGTTTAGGGTTTAAGGAGTTCAGGATGTGGGATGAGGGTTGTGGGAGTTGGGCTAGTGAGCTATTGTTGTAGGTTCCTCTTTGCTCGTTGCTTCGAGATTTGAGTATCTTGGCACTTTTGGTATGCAGCATGGTCTCGAATCTCAGGGCAAATCTGGTACACGGCTTCAGTTCGATCCTGTAGCCATCGAATGTAGCTTCTAGGGTTCAATTCTGCGAGACGCGTAGAAGCAGGAGCAAGGGTAGGTTGTTGCCTGTATTCCCAGTGACTGTTAGTAGCCTGAATATGAACTGAAAACTGCTCCTTTACATGCCCTCTCTCATCAATAGCTTCCTGAAAGATCAAGACGTCTTAGAGTCATTTGCCAAGAACCCAAAACCCAACACCGTTACTATCAGAGCCCCCAGAACATTAAAGCTCAAAACGGAGCCTCTCCTACTTGTTCAACATCCTGGGAGAGCTAAAGGTCAGACTTGGGGATTGCTGTATAAAGGTTAAACCTGTGGAGTTATTTGTTATATATATATATATGTATAATTATACATGTGTATATATGAGTATATATAAAGACATGGATTAAAGTTAGACTACGAAAAAAGGGTAAAGGATACCCACTTTACTACGAATGTGCTGGTCCGCTACTTTGATGATCCAGGCCTGTACTCGGTCTTACACTGACGGTTTGAGTATTCGAAGATTTGGGCACAGAGGACTGCCTGGCTTGGGCCTTAGGGTTTGGGATTTAGGGTTTTTAGGCTTCAGCTTGTACCCTGGATACAGTGCAGCAGAAGTCCATAGAACCGCGGTCACACCGCGCAGAAACAGCCCAGCCTCAACCATAAGCCACTTAGCCCTAAACCCTAAACCCAAAACCCTAAAACCTTAACGCCTGAGCCTTACCTTAAGGCGCAGCCCCGCTGTTTCCGGCACCGGTCTCGATGCACAGGGCGTGGCTGGTGCAGTGAGTTGCCGCTGCCTGGAGCCGGCAGCCGGGATTCTAACGATCAAGCCTCGTTCGGTCGAAAACTGCCCAAGGTCACACGTCCATTCTGGAACTGGTGAGGACCGGCCAATGCTATGAAATTCATTGCCCAAGGCATGCATATCCATCCGGACCGGGAGGGCTTTCTGTCTTGTGGCCACTGCCGTGGCCAAAAAGAAGTCCCATCATCGAAGACGGCAGCATTACGGTCGTCAGAGACACTGTCAACGAACGTTTTTTTGCAGCCACAGCGTGAATTTATAAAGTTTACTCTTGAATTGTTGCGTTGATGGTATCTCCTTGTTAATGCTGTAGCTCTGATCTGCGAGCCCCGAATTCATGGTGACGCGTGAGGCTGACGAGCCGAAGAACCATGCACAGCAAGAAGGCATATGAGCCCCAGGCCCTTAAAACCTGCGCCCGTAGAGCCTTGTAGGGTTAGGGACAGTCTAGAAGCTCAATTCCCAAAAAGTTGTAAAAGATAAGCCTACTGAATTACAACCAATGTTCTTTTGGGGGGTTCCTTATTTCAACTATACTATTTGGCAGCCCCAGAACGATATGCTAATTATTAACGGCCCTATACTGGGTTATCAAAGATAATTGTGAGAAAATGTGAGGAGTTTGGGAGCTTGGGGTTTCTCTAAGGGCCCAAGTACCTAATATTCATATACTCTCCCAAAGATCAAGCTAAATTACTACTATCCGTAACCAAAGTACCCGATTGCTGGGTACTTTGGATCCTTCAGTTGGGTTTATGGAGTTGAGAGGTACCCCGCACCTCCTTGAAGAAGAAGCCTTGTAAGTTCTGTGAACAAACCTTCCAAAATCGTAGTTCCTTTTTGGGCTTACCTTATAGCGTCCTAAGTATAAGGCACACAAGGAAATACAATGAAGCCCATGGGAATCCCTTCATCCATTAAGGAAGAGACCATATATTATAGTAGGATCCCCAAAATGAATTCAGGTATATGTAGTATATGCCATAATTCGCTTATGGAATTCTTATACATCCCTTTAAGGAACCTTTGAAGGAACCCTCAGGCGGATGTCTACAACCAAAAGCCCCTGTGAGCCACTTGGAGGATCATGGGACTTAGTAAGTAAGGTTATCAGTCCCTTAATTGTGGCTATAAGTATAGTTACCCCGATTATAACCCTACTTACTAAGTCCCATGAAGCCTGAACCCCTCTAAACCCTCAACCTTCTATAAGCCCTAAAACCCTAAACCGTAAGAAGCCGAAGACCCCAAGTTCCAACTCTAACCCTGAACTCTAAGCCCTGAACCCGCCTAAACCCTACACCCTAAACCTTATACCCTAAGCCCCCTAGACCCTAAACCCTGAAACTCTGAACCCCCCTAGACCCTAAACCCTAAAACCCTGAACCCCCCTAGACCCTAAACCCTAAACCCTTAGATATAACCCTACTTACTAAGTCCCATGATCCTTTAAGCGGAGCGCCTGACCGAGGCCAGTGAGGCGCTAAGCGCCACCCTGCGGGCCCTGAAGAAGGCCACGGCGGGGGTTTAGGGTCTAGGGGGGTTCAGGCTGTAGGGTTTAGGGTCTAGGGGGGTTCAGGGTTTAGGGTTTAGGGTCTAGGGGGGTTCAGAGTTTTAGGGTTTAGGGTCTAGGCGGGTTCAGGGTTTAGGGTTTAGGGTCTAGGGGGGTTCAGGGTTTAGGGTTTAGGGTCTAGGGGGGTTCAGGGTTTAGGGTTCAGGGTCTAGGGGGGTTTAGGGTTTTTTGGCGGCGGGGCTTGAGTCGAGTCGACGCACACATGAATTCAAAAGGCATGCTCACAAGAAGCCCCAGTCATGCTCAAAGGCACGCCGTGCTGCAGAGGCAGGGCCGATTAAAAGCGCACCTGCCTGAAAAGCGACAGCCACGTCCTGTTCCTGAAAGAAAAAGGGAGTCGTGGTGTCCAAAACCTCGGCGACCTTGACTGCGAGACGCCAGTACTTGTCGCCCTGTACACGATGCAAGGCATCGAGGACCGTCGCCCGTCCGTGTACCTCAACCGAACCTGCCAAGAGTTTGAAGAAAAGTGGCAAGTGGGTCTGGGCGGTGAGCCTGCAGATGTCAACCAGTGGATCATTGGCAGTGGGAGATGGGACTAGGGGGCCCTGTGGTGGGTGGGCTTGGGTCGCCCACCACGGTTGCGGCCCGATCAACTGAGTGCATGGTATATTGTTGCCCGCAACCTGCTCGGCCGGAAGACGGTCCAGATCCGATTCCCGGTATGTGGAAGCACAGCCCGGCGAGCCACGGAAGTGCTGAGCAAGGCGGCGTGTGCTCCAGAACTGCTTTCGGCAGACTTCGCACGCAGTTCCAAACGCCTGGAAGGCATCGGAAGTGTATCCATGCATCTTCGACCTATGGGACGCGGCCGCAGCCTTCGTTTCGAAAGACTGTCCACACTCTTGGCACTGAAAGAGCCGCTCGGCTGGCGGCGCTTTAACGTCCCTGTAGTAAATAAGGCCGCATTCTTTCAGGCGCTCATGTGCCTTAGCCTTGGCTAGTGCCGTTTCGACAAGGGAGGCACGCGCCGAGAGGCATTGCCGTCGCACCCGTCGCAAGTAGGCCTTAGTAGCGGAGCTGTCCAACGGCCAATCTCCGACGTTGAACCACCCTTGAGAAGCGGACACGCTGAGAAAACTGCTAATATCCTCATGCGGGACAGCCGACAAGACAACATGGAGGTCGGTGCGCAAGAGCTTAAACCAGCCTGGGTCGCTGGCACACTGCGCACGGACAAACGGGCTGCCATGGCTAGCCACTCCCGACAGAACCCTGACACGGGCAATGGCTGCTGCTTCGGAGGGTGTGGGGACGGACATCAACGCACATACCTCGAACTGAGTCAGCCTCAAGCAGGGGACGTTGTGGAGCGGACGCACGGCCCCACGAAGCAGTTCCATGTATCGCGTCTCAAAGCAGCACGCGGCCGCCTGTGTGCGCGGGAGCCAGGTCCCCAGGCCATGAAGAAAACGCCCCAGAATGAGGGATGAAAAGAGCTGTTGGCGCTCGAGCAGTGTCAGGCACGTGTTGGTAAGAAGCCTGCTGCGCACTGCCCTGTAGACGCTGCGGGCCTCCTTGTACCTGTGTTCAACAGCTGCAATGCAACCGCCGTCCGTGGCGCGGCGCACACCCAGATGCGTATACTCGTCAACACAGCGAAGGTGAAGCTCCTCACCCGTGGGAACATTGAGTGCAACTGTCGCCCCCTGTCCGATGAGAACTTGCTTCCTTGCGGCTTGGCTACCAGAACCGTGCCATACTACTATAGCCTCCGTCTTTCCAGCCTGCGTGTTAAGGCGGATGCCCAGTATCTGAAGGTACTGGTAGAGCAGCTCAGTGGCACGGCCAGCATCCTGGGCCGCTTTGTGTGCTGAGGCAGACCGGAGAAGAACCGCAAGGTCATCAAGCCAGGTCAGTGGAGTTGCAGGGGTGGGTAGCCCCTTAGGAGGAATCAGCTTGGCCTGGATGCCCTTCTCATGCAAGTGATCAGACAGTAGTTCTAGCACCGTGGCCAGACAATACTGAAAAAGCAAGTCCGCTAGGGGGGCTCCTGGCACGGTGCCCAAGGTGGTGGCCTGGACCTGTTGGTCGGACAGTTGGGTAGTGAACCAGGTCCCATCCATGCTAGCTGCCAGGAGGGCCTGTATGGCCCCTCAAGAGCACCAACTCTACCTGTGCTGTCCAAGAACCTTTGCCTGACCTTAGGTTCAAGCTTCATAGCAGCAACTGCGCTTCGGACCTGATGGACATCTCGGCTGAACAATAGGTCCCTGCGGGTGCTGTAAAAAGCACTCACACCGTCCACAAAGACAACCGATCCCGAGGCGTTTTGTTCACGCAGAGCTAAGGTGAAGCTGCACGCTAACAGCCGGTACGTCCGTAGACACACCTGGAAGTGCTCCGCCCACGGCCGGTCCTGCAATCTGGCGAAAGCACCCAATTAAAGCTGGGCAAATAGCTTTCGCGACAGCTTTTGCACTGGGTTCCTGAAGGGCTATCGAACGATATCCACTGAGCGAGTTGGGCGATTTCCCTGGCTTGTGCAAGGCAACAGCCAGTAGCCCTTTCCAAAGCAACGGGTATCGCCGCCTCGCGAGGCTTTTCAGTATCATAGGCATGTGCACGAAAGCTGCAGATGCAGGCGATGCTTTGTAGAACTCTGGCGGCACGCGACTGATACCGCTTGCCCTACGGCTCTGTAGCCCGGCAAATGCCGAAGCGAGCTGGGCAAGGGTCGGCATCCCCTCAATCTCCTTCCCTTCTTGGCCGTCATGTTGAGTCCGAGCCTGATGTAGGTCCCGGAGCATGCAAGGACTCGCTGCTTCAATCGATGCGAAGTGCTCGGCAAACAGCCGTTGAATCTGCTGCGGGTCAGTGATGGGGCCTGTCGGGCTATCAATGACCTGCGCCATGCGTGGCGGCTTGTATTTTCGTCCAGTCTTCAAAACCGAACGCAGCAGCTGCGCAAGCTTCGCAGGCCCTGCCTGCCGCGCCTGTGCGAAGGTCTCACGGGTGAAAGCGGCCTCATCTCGCCGGAAGACGGCTCGAATGGACTTGGACAGCTGGTGCATTTCAGAGATATATCTGGCACAAATCAAATCCCGCCCTTTAGGCTTAAGCATGTGCTCTCCCCTCGCTCGGGGTGGCCCCGTCTCCCGCGAACTTCGCCACGCATGAAGGCAAGCGTGCAGGAGGGTGCGCTCATAGACGGCGGTACGTCGCTGGAAGACGCGACGGCACTGGCGCTTAGCCCGTAGGAGCACGAGGGCTTGCGTGGGCCTGTGAAGTGCACGCCGATGCATTGTTGGATATGCTGATTGACCACCTGAAGATGATCATCAACATCCATACGCCAAGGGCACACTGGCATAGTGGCAAAACATTCGGCAATCCGCGTCAGGCCCCACGGGGTACACATGCTCGCCGCATCAACGGTATGCACAGGGAGTTTAGGCACCTCAAGTCGAACATTGACAGCGAGGAGGTTGGGCTGGTGATCGAAGCCCGCAAAGACATCTAGGACGGGACAGATGCCCAAATGTCGAACCCCTCCCTGCCATTCGCCCGGAACTGCAAGGTAGTCCAGGCAGGACCATTTGCCCTGTGGTGAGCGCCAGGAAGGCAGCTGCCGTCCCTGATCGTCAGTGGCCGGGGTTCTCCACAACCCGTATGCCCTGAGAGCCGTGTCAAAAGAGGCCGCATTAGGATTATCCGGCTGCTCATTCCCCCCGCAAGACACATACCTGGAGTTGGCATCCAACATGAGCAGTGGGGCTGTGTTGGTTGGGAGGGCAGCCAACCTGTCACTAAGCATCTGCCACCATTCGGCTTGTTGCTCGGCTGTGGCCTTGGCATCCCTGACATGCCCTACGATCAAGGCAATTCGCAGGCCACCACAGTGGTAGAGCACAACAAGGAGGCGTGGATGTCGAAAAAGAATGCTGAAGTCCGAAGACTTACTGGCCGGCAAAGCAGCTAACCGAATCCAAAGCTGGCATCCTCCACGCCCTTCGGGGGCCGGTCCACACAAGCGAAGGATCCCATCAACAATCCTGGGCCCATCAAAAGCAGTGCGGCACTCTTGCAGTCCGAGGAAGGCGATGCCCTTGTGCCTCATGAAGTCGGCCAGACACTGGCGCTGCACCGCGCTTGTGGCAGAAAGGGTGTTATAGGTAGCAAGCACCACATCTAGTTTACGCAGGCGTGGCTGAGTGCTCCCTTGGGATAAGGCCCATTGCTCGGAGTATGCAAATCCAAAGCAGATTGCTGTGGCATACAGGAAAGTGAGCGCCCGTCTTCATCGAGCTGGGGCCAGACTGGAGAGGGCGAGCCTGGAGCATGTAGCCATAACCAATCGAAAGCACCTTCCATAATGTAAGCATCGCAGTGCTCATCCGGGAGCGGGCAGCTGGCAAGTTGTCCCTTGAGCACGGCTTTTGCGACACCATCGGCGCATTCATTGCCAGCGTGTCCTTGATGCGAACGGACATGGTGGTGAAGGACCTGATTTCCGGCACGGATATTAAAGAGACCCGTCGCTGCACGCGCAAGCGGCGTATCTGCCCCATGAGCCGCGCCTCCCACCGCGACCTGCGCCGCCGAGGTGCTATCGTAAAAAATCACTGTGGGACAGCGATGGCAGGCTGCTACGCCTTCCGCAACGAATTGAGCGTATAACTCCCCCTCGAAAGCGGATCGCGGTTGATGCTCCGAGCTGACCACATCAGCAAGATATCCTGCCCAGCGCCACTGCCGTTGTTGGAAGATAATGGCCACCGCCGCCCACGAGCAGTTGTCCGCCTCAAAAGAGCCGTCCACGAGCAACATAATCGCACTACACCCAAGGTCCGGGGACCATGTTGCAAGCCCCTCGCAAAGTTGCCTAGCCGAGGGGTGCAGTAGCTGCCGGTCCGGTTTGCCCTCTGCCGTGGGGCCTTTATCAGCAGGCTGCTGGACCACGGGACCCTGTAGCAGGGAGTTGCAGCCCGGGTTAGCAGCTGCCTGGGTCGGCACAGACAGATGTCGCCGGCCAAGGGGTGTTGGCACAACCTGCCTGGGACCTGCGCGCGGTACAGAAGGCTTAGATAAAGCATCCTGCCGTTCACCCAAGTCATTGTCAGCAACAGGCAGAACAGGCTTGCATTGGACCCCCTGGGAACAAATGCACCCCTCAGTATCCTCCGCAGGCAAGGCCTGAAAGGCCAAACACCGCTCTCTCTGCTTGCGAGCTAAGTCAGGTATTTGGACAAGGGATGTACCGCCACGAGACGAGGAAGAAGCAGATCGCCGTGCCCGAGTTGCAGTGATGAGCGCCCCGTCACTCGCAAATTCGGGAAACTGAAGGACCCAGCCAGTCATGACAGGGAGCCTGAGATTCCGCAAGCTGATGCAACGCGGTACCGACAGCTGCAGGAAGCCGAGCGGTGCCTGTGGCGACACCAACAAAACAGTTGCCCGTGTCCATCGCGGTGGCGCCGAGACGTAAAAAGGTGCGATCCATGCCAGATCATAGGGATCCGCCCAAGTTGTGCCCGGCTCGAAAACTGACACAAGGCCGTCCAAGAAATCAGCAGTCTCACGGAAATCTGGCAACTGGCCTCCTGCCATGTAGAACTGGAGAGGCGGATGCCGGGGCCCCAGTATCAGGATAGCTTGCATCCCCGGGCCAGGTCCTCCCATGATACGGAGATGTTCGGCCAAGCGGAGCCCGAGCCCTTGGGAAATCGTCTCACGGCACCTTTGCTGTGCCTGCACCGTGAGTAATGTATCAGGGGCAGAAGGGAAGTGCGGCAGCTGAACCGGGAGGGCGTACAGACGGAGGCGCGGAATCATCTGATAAAGAGCGTCAAGCGGAACAACTTCATCAGGGGCATCCTGGAGCTGCACAAAATCTCCGTTCACAAGCGGCCGGTTGTTCGCGAACTGGGAAACCCCATTCAACATCATCACCCGTCCTCTGCGCCTCATGGCCTCTGCTAGCAAATCCTCCGTAACAGTGTCCGGATCGACCGTCATCACCTGTAACAGAGAAGAATCTGCTGAGTGATCATGGAGGATATGAACATCCCTGCTACGGCCATCGTAGATCAGGAACGTGAGGAGGTAATGATTTCGGTCCGCCGGCAGTCTAGGGAAAGTCGCCGCAGCCACGACATGGGGGTTTGGCGGGATGCGTCCTCGAACTGCCAAGACCAACAAAAGTTCACTGAGCGAAGCCTGTAAATCAAGGGCAGCCATAACCTGCGGTTGGAGCCTGACCACAGTACCTCCTCCGGCCAGGATGAAAGTGGCCATTGTAGCCCCCGTCGGTGCTGGAAGAGCCCATGTAGTGATTGTCGTGGTCGAGACTCCATGCGAAAATGCAGCGAGTGCCTCTCTTGCCCGACCAACAACCTGAATACTAAGCCATTGCAACTCAGCGAGGCTATCAGGTAGGACTTCCACAACGACTCCACGCGGGGTCTGCAAAAAGAGAAGGTCACGGGGTAGCCGATGCCACAGAGGACCGACCCGCGCCTCACATAGACCACTTATGTGAGAGAAAACCTCATCGGCAGTCATACGGGGACCAAGGGTCACAGTACAGATGTCGCCATTGACAGAACGCAGGTCTATGGGCAGTGCAAAATGCCCAGGAAGCACGAGCCTAGGGGTAAGGACAACGTGGGGCACTGGCAGCTGCGGAATGGCTGTAGTGAGGAGCGTGGCTGCTCCAACCTCATCCTGAGATGACGCAATGGCATCCGAGATAAATTCGGCCAGCGACCAGTCGGCCCGTGCCTTTCTGACCACATGGTGCCGTTTCGGATCCAAAACGCTATAGAAGCGCCTCTCAGATCCTTCTTCTGGCTCGCTGCAAAACCCAAGCAGGCTGGCCGGAAGGTCACACAAAGGTGGCTGCACCAAAGGCTCAGGAAATCGGGTAACGACAGGCCCCGGCGCTTCCGAATGCTTAAGCATGTCTCCTGCCAAAGTACAACCAAGCAGAGACGGCGGATCTCGGGGAACACAAATCGGGGGTGTGTGCAAGCTGGGTGACAAGATCTCAGCCTTGTAGGGCTGACTGTCACAGGTACCATCAGTCCTTGTCTCATGCATCGTGACCTGGGATTGCAGGAGGGAAATTGCCAAGGCGGAGGAAACCGGGGCTGTACGCGCCGTCCTGCGGAGGGCAATCCACTGCAGATGCGTTCCTGGTGAGGCCACGGTGAGCACTGGGTGCCCAAGAGCATCAACGAACTCCATGTTCCCTGTATTTATGGCATCCCGAACAATATCACGACCTCCCGGCAGTTCGCGCCCTATGGCAGTGATGATGTCGTCACAAGTAGACCCAAGCTTAAAGCCCACAGGTATCACTTCGCCTCCAACCAAACGGAGATCCACCGGGAGAAGAACAACATCATCTGCCAGGTCATTTTCTGCAGCGAAGCGACAGAATTCCAAAGGCGACCACTCGCTATGCCCCTCGATGCGCACTGCAGCCAGGCCCCGCGCAAAGAGCAGGTAACTAACCCGACCCTGAAAGTGTGGAGGCACCGAGGAATACAGCCGGAAGAGGGCAAGCGGTACAGAGGCAGCGGGGCATCTATCAATGCCTGCAGGAAGGAGCTGTGCCGTCTCCAGGCTATTGGGTCGCACAACCCGTTGCCCGATCTGCATGTGATCATCCCTGTAGCTGGCAATTTCCCGTCGGGACAGCGCAAAGGTGGTGGTAACAGTCGTGGCAGGGACCTCAGGCTCGTCAAGTCCGTCTGTTGTCAGTGCCGCAGCCACGGTAAGGCGGAAGTACTGAACCACTTTAAGATCACCCTGCAACTCCAGCGCAACAGTTCCCGTGGAGTCACGCATGCATAGATCACCTCGGCGCACTTCCGGGGCAAGATGACGTCCATGCCGGACGAATGGCTGAAGTTGGTCTAAGGCCTCATCACGCGGCTGCCGACCAAGATGACGCAAAGTCCTGATGCCCTCATTGATGGCCCTGGCGTCCCAGGGAACAGGCAACTCCAAGGTAGGGCGCCCACGCTCAACAAAGACAAGCTGGGGCTCTGGAAGGCCCGGCACCGGATCCATCAACACAAAAACCGAACTGGCTGTGAAGGGAAGTCCAGAAAGGGCCAGGGCAATTTGGTCGCAAAGCGATGCAGTGGGCATGCAGGACTCAACTGTATGGTGCCGCACGTGGTCAAACACAGAGAATTGCGCTGCAGCCCCCTCATCCGGTGAGCCACCCCAAGAAAAGGTAGCAGAAGGCGCATAGAAGATCGGCCCGGCACGTAACTCGTCAGGACCAACAGTGATGGCCTCAGCCCGGAAAATGGACACCTGAGTTGGCGATCGGGGCTTGATGAGCTGCTTAGGTCGGTCAACAGCCGGGCATTTCGTGTCATCGCCATCCGGCGGATCCAAAGGATCCAAGGCAAGCTGGTCGGCCGAGCGAGCATTGACCAAGCACACACCGGGTCCACAGGTAGTGGCGAGGTCTGCAACAGGGTCCGACAGGGTACCGCCCTTGATGCAGCGAGGTGCGCGGCTTGCAAACAGAGGTGGGAGGAAAGAGTGGCAAGAACTGCGGGGACTGTGGGGAGGCAACCTCGACCCAGGAACAAAGGAGTGGGTATACGGTTAGGCATCAAAGGAAACGGTCCTCGCCCTACCTGTACACCTACACTGCACACTCTTCTTCAGAATGCCCTTCAGCTCACCACCTCCGACACTGAGCTGGCAAACATGTCTCGAACAGTCTCCTACCTCGTCAGGCTCAACTCTCGTCTGGCCCATGTGACAGAGAGGAACCCGGTAGGTAGAAGATAGTCCAAGGACAAAGTCTGCAGGCTCAATGTCAGATTCAGCATCGTCACACGCCTCGACCCGAGGATCAAACAGTCGAGCGTGGTAACCTGGCTGGGCTGCTGTCAGCTGCATGGCGCACGCGAAGATATGCGCGTGGAGCGTGTCGACAAAATCGTGCTCTGACTCAATGCTGTGGCCCTGCCATTCCCCAGGCAGAGCCGGCCATTGCGGCTCGCATACATCTCCGAGGCATGTATACGAGCCTATCAAAAAGGCGGCTTTCCAGCATCCTTGGATTCCGACTTGGCGCCTTCTACGGCGCGCTCCACCTTGTCCGGCGCTATATCCTCCTCGGATTTGCGCCGTGGAGTCCGCGATCCGTCCCTTCGCCGCGCCCCATCTTGCGCAGCCTTTTGCACCTGCTTCAAGGACTCGAGGATCTTCTGGTGCTGTTCCACCATCTGTTGCCTGGCAGCTTCCTGCCTGGCCGCACAGTCCTCGGCATCCTCGAGCATCTCCTCCTCCTCGTCGTCCATCTCGTCTTCCGAGCTCGCGACGGACTGCACCGTCTCGCCCTCCGAGGTGGTACGCTTGATCTGCGCCGTCACAGACCGAAGCTTCTCGGTCCATTCGAGCTGCGCCTGGTCCATCTTGTCCAGGGTGGTCTGTCTTGTCTCCAGCTGCTCCGTCAGCACCTTGGACAGCGTCTCGCTGTAGGATGCCCAGGAGGCCTCGTAGGCCGCCCGGTCTTTCTGCAGCTTTGCCAGCGCCGTAGATGCCGTGGATCTCTGCTTGACCAACTTGTGCAAGGTTTTGGTCTCTTCCTGCACAGTTGTCCCTGCCACCCTCCACATGAGGTCGCGGACGGATTGGGGCAGGTCCTCCTGCCGTTCCAGTTGCTCCAGGAACGATGTGAGCTTGGCATCCGCAGCTGTCGTCGATGTACTCGCCGCCCCCTTGGGCAGATTCACCGCCGGCATGGGCGGGGCTTTTGGCAGCTTGTCGACTGAAGGCTTCTCCGCCCGAGGTAGCTGCGGCTGGTCGCTCTTCCCATGAGCATCCTTTCCTGCTTGCTTGCCTCGTCCTTTGGCCCTCGGTGACTTCTGTCTGCGCCTGCGAGGGGACAGTGGCTGAGCTGTTTCCCAACTGCTCTGCCCTCGGCCTCGCCCACGAGACCAGTCCGCCCCAGTATATGTCGTGCTCCGCTCCGCAACCATCACCTGCTTCCAGTGCTGTCCACATCCGGGGCAGTAGTTGGCTGTCATGCGGTTCATGAGGCCGCATGGCTGGCATTTCCACGGTGTCGTCATTGCCCCGGCCAGCTTGCTGGCCGCCAAGCTCGCAATGGAAGGTCTGCTGTGGTGCCCCGAAAGGCAATCGATCGCCTTCTGCACTCTGTCCTCCGCGACGTCGAGGCCCTCCACAAACGCACGCAGAAGCCCACGGCTCTTGGTGCGGCGCTTTCTCAAGAGGCGATGCCACCCAGGCTCCTTGCCCCTGAAAAACTTCAACCTCGCGAAGCGGGTCCCAGCCAGCGCTTCCAACAATACACCAGAAAAACCAGAAAAGTGTGTATGCAGCCCAAGTGCTGCGCATACACGGATCACCAGAAGCCACCAAAGTTGGCAGATCAAACTGCAGCAACCGGCGGCTCCGCGGTAGCGGTGTGGGCAACTCCCAAAGAGAACCTCACGTGGGTGCAGCGGCCTGGCTGGACTCCTAAGAGAAACTACAGCCTGGGCCGAGACGCCTGGGGGTTTAGGGTTTAGGGTTTAGGGTCTAGGGGGGTTCAGGGTTTAGGGTTTACGGTTTAGGGGGGGTTCAGGGCTTAGAGTTTAGGGTTAGAGTTGGGGAACTTGGGGTCTTCGGCTTCTTAGGGTTTCGGGCTTTAGGGTTTATTGAAGGTTTAGGGTTTAGAGGGGTTCAGGCTTCATGGGACTTAGTAAGTAGGGTTACAATCAGGGTAACTATACTTATTATAGCCACAATTTAGGGACTGATAACCTTACTTACTAAGTCCCATGATCCTCCAAGTAGGGGGTTTTAGAGTTTAGGGTTTGGGGTTTAGTGGGGTTCAGGGTTCAGGGTTTAGGGTTCCTTTACAAGGCTTAAACGGCTTTGTAAGGGTTTAGGTGGCTTTTTTGGGGTTTGCACTTTAGGGTTTAGGGTTCAAGGGGCTTCAGGGTCTAGGGTTCTCGTTCTCCTAACATGTCCCTAAGGGTCCAAAGGACCCAATAATGAGGAACTTTGGTTGCGGATAGTAGTTATCTAGGTTAATATCAGGGAGAGTATATGATTATTAGGTACTTGGACCCTTAGGGTGTATGTAGAGGATATGGCCTTTTGTGCCTTTTGTTTTACTGCTTTGGGTTCAAGGTTGCGGGCCCGAAACGGCCTGAACCCCTAAGATTCTGTACTCCCAGAGCCCTAAATCCAAAACACTTGTAGAAACCCGGTAAGTATCTGAACCCCAGGACCTATTTTTAAAGGAGGATTATATATAGTGGTAGAATATTACCATACCTACCATTTGTCACTAATCTGAGTATGCTGAACCCTAAACCTCACGCCCTAAACCCCTAAACCCTAAACCCTAAACCCTAAACCCTAAAACTCTAAACCTCACGCCCTAGAACCCTAACCCGGAGGCCGGGAGTCATCGCAATGCCTCGCAGCGCCTTGGCCGGACGGCAGTTGTTTCCAGCTTTGTAGATCCAAGTACTTTCGTCGGTTTAGAGCCGAGAGGTTTGCAAGCCTCAACTTCTGCGTTCTTTTGTGTTTAATATAGGGGCCTAGCTTATTAACTATACTGTTTTGGTGGTTCCTTATGATAATTATACTATAAAGGAGCCCAAAACCCTATTCTAATTATTCAGGCGCCTACATTAGTTGTTGTGGTTTCTTGATTTATCGATTTGTTTCTTTAGCAGTTTGCTAGGGAGAGCCTTGTCGCAGCGGGGTATTGAAGTTAGGTTCATCGGGTCCTTATCAGAGAAGTACCCATTTATGCTCTCCCCAAGGCTCTAAAACAACCGTATTGGGAGCAACCCAACACAGGGGGGGCTTGCTCGAGGCCCAAACCCTAAAGCTTAAACCCAACACCCTAAGCCCTAAACCCAAATTTGGGCCCAACACAGGGGGGCTTGTTCGAGGCCTTTGGCCAGCGCGGCCAAGCTGTCGAGCGCAGAAGTCTTCAGCGAGCGCATGCAACTAGGCCGGGCGCGGGCTCAATGTAGGGTTAAGGCTTTAGGGGTTCAGGCTTTAGGTTTCAGGTCGTTATGGCCTATAACGTGTAGGTAGTTATCAGTTTAGGGCTTTGGAAGTGAAGGTGAGGGGCTGAGTCTTCCGGGTTTACAGGCTATGTGAATGCTTTCATACTGTAGCGAAATTGTCATGGCTTTATAGGGTTTCTTCGTAACAGTATTGATGATGATGGAACGATCGGGCGTTAAGGCTTCGGGTTGAATGCCTTGCCTTCAGACGGAGTATAATGAGAATCCTACTCGTATTACCCTTGCAGAAACGAAGCTGGAAAATGCCTTGCAGTCCTTGAGTAGTGGATGGTCGACATTTCGGATTTTAATCCTAAACCCTAAACCCTAAACCCTAAACCCCTAAACCGGGAGACCCCATTTGAAGGGGACCCTTCTTAACCCTACTTCTGGCAAACTATATCCCCAAGGGCCCCCCTAATCCTAACTCCTATACAATGAGGTTTTTTTGAACGTAT